>JAOTAV010055226.1:0-15571 GCA_026546445.1 Cyclargus thomasi
ATATCGCTAATATCTTAGTTATTTATCAACAGAATTCAGAGATTTTTTGTCATTCTGTATATCTTTTAACCCACTATAGTTATAATTTGCATTCAATAAATTTTGTTTTACACGCATATTCCCCATTTTGTGGAACACCTGAACATGTACAACACGTATTGATGGTGTGTGCTCGGCGTGATCTCGACGTATGTAGTAGGTTAGATTATGATAGTCTAGGAAATATAGGAGTATGTAATAGTATTCTGTCCTCACCAAATTCAGAAGAGGCCCAGATTCTAATTGACATATTATATTTAGATTTTATGAGTAGTTTTTAAGCAGTTGATTGTTGTAGTAAATAGTAGTTTAATAGTTTATATGTTTTTTTTTATAATTTGATGTTTCATGGGGATGGCATAGTCGGTCACCGACAAAACCCCTTAAATAAATAGAAAATAAAAAGTGAGTCACTCAGTTTATCAAACTCTGTTGTTACTATGCAACGTTTGATTTGTTAACTTCGTTTCCCGTGCGGCAGTTATCAGTTGTTCCTTTTTCGTCAATTATTATCAACGTAAAAAATATTATTTAAATTATTGAAACTGTTGAATGACTAATCTCTAGTGAACCTTTGATTACACACTGGTGACTCGCATGCTAAAAGAAACACAGTTTGGAAGATACTTAATTAGGTAGATTATGCAAAACCAATAAGAATATATTAAAAAATGACTGTAATATATAATATTAATAATAACATCTATGGACGCTTCACACCACGTTAATCTGGCCCCGTGCTAAGTGACCGAAGGACTTGTGTTACAGGTACCAGACAACGGAAATATATTTAATACTTTTATACTATACACATATTTACTTTTTGTTCCGTCGGTGGGATTCGAACTCGCGACCCCCGACGTGAGCTACCAAAGCGCTTAACCACTGCGCCACAGAGGTCGTCAGACTGTAGGTAGTTGTTCAGTAAATGGGACTATTCAATTGTCTTTGTATTGGGTCGTTGTGGATGTAAATCGCTTGTTTGGTCGCTGACTTGGAACTCGAGGGGTCTCGCTGTGTGTCGGCGAAAGAGTACACACGCCATAACTATATATACTCGCTAAAAAGTTTGGAAAACTTAACATCTGAATCGCATACCATTAACATAGTTATTTATTTTTTAATTTTATTTATTTTACATTCATCGCCCACAACATAATGATTTACATAGAAAGACACCAAGGAACTGGATATTTTCGAAGTAATTTCTAACAGCAGCCCTACAAAGAGATATGTGTTATTATTAGATACCGGGTAGAGCTTGTACAATTGAAGACATAAGTGGACGAAGCGGGTATTGGACCTGGGTATGGCTAAGTGACAGAGTAGCACGGCCGGTAACCATGGTAACCCTCCTGTGGTCAAGCTATAGCAGAACCATCCGCGCGGCATTTCTCTATTAATACAGTATTACAGGTGCTAGTTTTAGCACTTAGTAGTGACTAAGTGCTAAAACTACCACCCTACATAATATTAAGAACACTTATCCAGCAACTGATAAAAATAATATGACGGAAATTCTATTATCTTCGCTAGGAAATGTATCATAAATTGATTATGTTATCTTCCGGCAATAGCCAAAATATTAGTTCTAGCAGTTGTAGGTAAACTTATTTACGACATTTATTATTATAATGGGAATTATTATACTATAAATACACTTATTATTGTTGCTATATTGATTAACAGTTTTCCTGTTAATTGCGTCCATGTTGCCATAAATTAGTTATTGTCATCACATGGCGACGACGCAAATTAAATTATTTCTAGTGTTAATACAATAAAACCTTTAACTGAATGCCGAGCGACCTCACCTTCTTCGACGTAGAGTAACGCCGTTTGTCCACCAACACCCGTCAACTGAGAACGAGATTATTGCGGTCCGATAAAATGCAACTTTATGATCTAGGCTATAAGTTTCATTTTGTCATCAAAGGCGTAGAGTTGCATTTTATCGGGCCGAAATAGTCTCGTTATCGGTTGACGGTGTTGGTGGACAAACGGCGTAAGTGTCAAAAAGATCTGAGATTCTCGTCACATCACATAATTATATCAGTAGTGATGTTGCGGATATCCGTATCCGTATCCGCGACTATCCGAGGGAATATAATGATCCGTATCCGTATTTGTCTTTGCTATCTTTTCACGCGGATCTTTTAATTATTTTTTTATTGATAAGATGAAACGTTATACAGGTTACAAGGTATTAAAAAAACATAATGATGACACTTAAGGGTGTGTATTTGTCCCCTGTATACTACGAAAGCAGCGCTAAAAGCAAAAAAACGAGCAAACTCATTTCGCCGGGGCGCTTATTTTTATTACAATTAATATTTGGAAATTAAGAATCGTATCCGCGGATCTTGACATGAAATATCCCGATCCGGATCCGTATCCGGCACATCACTAATTTTATGTAAAAAAACCCCAACAAACCAGCTGGCTTAGTCGGCGATTTTGATAAGTAGCATTCAATATCTTCATTTTTGTTTTATTCCACTTGAACGTTGAAGCAGCATAAAAATACCCAATCTGTACTCAAAACGTCATCAAAATCACATTTAGGAAATGACGGATCGACGTCCAATCAAAAAAAAAACTTTGACATATTATAACATCAGTGTGATAACCTTGTTACAGGAAGACGTGCAAGTGTTGCGGCTGTGATCGTCTGTCGCACGCGGTGTACCACGAGGAGCTGGCGTCGGTGCGCGCGCGGCTCGGCCTGAGAGACACCAGGGACACCAGAGACACCAGGGACAGACCTGAACACCCGCCCACGCTTACACCGGCACAGGTAAGTCATGTACCTCTTTTTTAACGGAGAAAATGCATACAAGCAACTCACGGGAATCTCCTTTATACGGTGGGTTGGCAATACCATTTCGACGTTGCTAATCCGAAACTGGCACTTTGGTTGTCTATATTCATAGGGATATAATAAATGATGTGAAACTGTATCTTTCTGTTTGTTACCTAATACGCTAAAACTGCGAAACCGAATTTGCAGTAAAATGTACGAACACCTGGCGATAAATGAATTTCTATATCTAGTTATTTTATTTGCCAATATCGGCAGCACATTCATTCGAATTTCTGGTCAGAAAATTTTGACGCAACTGTCGAATGCCATACATTATCTACTATACCTAATAGTAATTATCTGAAATCACTGAAATTTTGGATAGTGTGAGGGGTCTAAAACAAAACATATCAAAAGTATGCGTTCCGATGCGCTGACCAAAATTTTCTGATCAGAAATTCGGATAATGTAATAAAAGTATCCCAATAAAATACTATTTTCTACTTCCAGTCGGAGCTGTACTGGTCGTCTCTATCAGAGCGTCTCCCGGCTGGCGCCGGTGCTGGCGCTGCTGGCTGGCGGGCCTGGCGCAGTCGCGCGCTGGCGTCGCAGCTGCCCAAGCAGGACCTAGCGCTGGCGCACTGCAGCCACATACACGACGACCACAAGAAACAGTACGAGGACTTCGTCTCCGCGAGGAACGAGATCGCGCTCGATATTGGTTATTTGTGAAAATATTATTTTTAATTAATTCTTACAACTATCCTTATAGTTATAATCCAATTTGATACCGTAGTAAATATATTAATTAAACATTTATTCCTTTTGTATATCTAACAAAAAAAAACATTCAAAATATTCAAAAATGTGGTTTTCGTTAAACAGTTTTGTCAAAATTGTGTACTGAAATTTAAATGAGGCAGCAGCAATGATTAGTTAGTCCCTTACTTACAAAGCCGCTAGTGATTTACTATAACTATTAATGTGGTTTTTTATGATGTTACACTAATTGAATTATGAAACAAGAAGCTAAATTATTGATATGCAACTGTACTATTTTTAGGTATAGCCAGCCAACACCATGGACCATCAGTAGAATGCATGTCGTGTACGAAGCCAATAAGAAATGGAAGCATAATGGTTCAAGCGCCAAGGATAGGAGATGAGGTATTTATGTTTCTTCCGTTGGTTCAGTAAATGTTGTCAATTTTTTAAATTTAGATAAATTATATTATAAAAATTGCTAAATTCTTAGAGAACGCCATCTTCCGGCAAATAGTTGCATGTTAAGAAATGTTATAAACAACTCTATCTGCTGCCGAATAGATATAATGGCTGGGCAGCGCTATCTAGTGACAACCACTAAGTGCCAAACATGTTCACTAGATGGCGCTTTTAAATGCGAACCTACTTCCATCTATCAGTAAATAGTTCTAACATTTGGTATTTAATTTAATCGCTAGACAGCACTATAACTTTTCGAGACAGCCCTCTGTCGGCGGATAGTAAAACTACCTATTGCTAATTTTCAATACTAGATGGCGTTACGGAATGAGTAATTTGTTTGAATAGGCGTGTTTCCACCCGGCTTGTTTCACATGCTCGGAGTGCGACGAGCTACTTGTGGAGCTGGCCTACTGCGCCCTCGACGGCCGGTTGTACTGTGTCCGGCACTATGGGGAGCGCCTCAAGCCGCGGTGCCATGCTTGTGATGAAGTAAGTGTTTTTATATATCTTTTTATGTCCGATTTAAATTATTCCAATCTAGCGATTTCAATCACCACTTCTTGCAAAATATATTCTAGTGAGATGGAACCCAGCTAACATAATTCATAACCCAGCTCTTGATTGCAAAAATGTCCACATCAATATACCAAAATTCGGATATCACAAATTACTCGGGTGTTGTGAACAAAATATTTATTCTCTGTTGTGATTTTTTTCTCGAGTTTGCAATAGTTTAAAAAGATCGCTTTCATTCATCGTTAAAAATGCATAAAGCTAGACGTAAGTTTTACATATATGTTTAATAAAGTTTTCAGAAAAGTTTCGATCGGAATTTTATATTTCAGCATAGACCTTATATAGAATTATTTTATATAATAGGTATAATTTCTCTATGATTTCAGTGATACTTATAAATAGCAGCAGAAGTTCTATAATGTAAATATGTTGTAGAATGATCTATATTAAGCATCGTTAAGTTGGTGTAAATGTGTACTGAGTATGAAAACACTTATTTTACCTTTACCGATACTAACTTTGGCCGCTTACCGCGGGTGGCTGTGCTAGGTGGCTAGGACTCGATATGTAATATTATTGATATACCTCTTTTTAACCGACTTCCAAAAAAGGAGGTTTCTCAATTTGATCCTATATATCCTTAAAGAATATTTAATCGGAATGAAAAGAATCTTTTTTTTCTAAGACAGCTTAATGCTGACTTAGTTTGACGATCTCTGTGGCGCAGTGGTTGAGCACTTTGACAGCTCACGCCGGGGGTCGCGGGTTTGACTCCCGCCGACGGAACAAAAAGTTTTTCAATGTTCCTGGGTCATGAATGTGGATTAAATATGTGTAATATATAATAAAAATCTTAAATATCTGTATAGTATAAAAGTATTAAATATATTTCCGTTGTCTGGTACCTGTAACACAAGTCCAGTACTTAGCACGGGGCCAGACTGACGTGGTGTGAAGCGTCCATAGATATTATTATTACTTTGGACTTACACAAGTGAGACGAAATGAGATACTTAAAACACGGAAAAGAAAAGATCTCACGGCGAGATGGAAGATGTCACATGAATAAATTAGAACGAAGGACTTTATTTTACTTATCTATTAAAACGAACTTCTTTCTCAAGGAGGATTTTACGGATCCAAACTATTCAAAGTTAAACCGGAATGTTATCTTTTGGGGGAAATCTGAAGAGATACTTTAAAAGTAGCATTTAACGTAAATTAGAAACAAATCTTTATTTCACAGTATAATGATGACGATTCTTGCTGAAAATTCTTTAAAATCGTGATCTTAAGATCGTGTCTGCACTGCAATTCTGATTAGCGTGATTACTTTTACATAACCTATATTATAGCTTTACCTATAAATATATAGGGGATAAATGTGATATAAAAATCGCTCTTAAAGTTTGTGAAAATTTAATAATTATATTGAAAAGCCTAATTAGAGGGGCGGTAAAATTGCCTTGGGGGGCGGCAAAATGACCCTCCGCCCCAGGCGGCCGATACCCACGCTACACCTCGTGTGCAATGATTATTTGCTATTTCTCGCTTTCATTCGCTTCCAATTACATGTTTACCGTATTTAAACGAATGATTCATTGAAAGTACATCCGTTAGAAAAATTAATACATGTTATAACGTACAATATCAATGTAGTAATAAAAAAATTGTAGACTTTGTTTTTTTGTTGTTGTATTGAACGCGTTAATCTCAGCAACTACTAGACGAAATTAAAAAAAAATTATGTTGGTAAGTCCGTTTATCGAGGAAGGCTTAGGGCTATATAGCGTCACGCTACGACCAATAGGAGTCGAGCAATAATCAAAAAATCTTGTAAAACGGGGAAAAGCTTATACTCGTATACTCTTTCTCTACCGTACGATAGAGTTTCTAATGATACCTCGATCCTGTAGACATTTCTAAAGGGCATTGTCGTTAATGTAAAGGGGGTCATAGCGCTAATTTCAAGCAGCTAGTGGGCCCATAGCGGACACATGTAAACCAGCCGTTAGCTGCAGCCTGCGCCAGTAACAGCCAATTACAAGCTGCAGTGAGTTATATGCTGTGAGGGCCCTAATAATGTCTCTGATGTCATAAATAGAGCATATACTTGACAGTAAGTGTCTTAATAGACCAAATGTCTCTTAAATCAAAATAACGCCTTGACGCATTCGTGGTCCAGTGGGGAAAAACGTTTCCTTTTTTTATTATATTTTAGGGGACAAACGAGCAGATGGAATGCAACTGGCATCGCCCATGGACACTCGAAACATTTCGAAGAGTCGCAAGTGCGTTGCCGGCCTTTATAAGGGAATGGGAATAGGGACAAGGGATTAGGGAAGTTAGGCCACCGGTAAACTCACTCACTGAACGAAACACAGCACAACTCCGTTTCACGCCAGTTTTCTGTGAGGCCGTGGTATCACTCCGTTCGAGCCGACCCATTCCTGCCGAAGCATGGCTCTTCTACGGCAATGAGCATCCGTATTATGTACTTGAGATCGGAAAATGTCTTATTGGTACACGCCTCCACCCGGGTTCGAACCTGCACCCTCTCGAGAGCGAACCAAAGTTCTTACCCACTAGCCTACGGATGCTCTAAGCTTGAAGGTCGTGGGTTCGATTCCCCTGTTGCAAGCATGATGTTTCCACGTTTGGTAACCAATGTAGCAGGCGTGTGCCGTACAGGCAGAAAATCAGTGTATTGCTTAGATATCTTGTTTATACAAAAGTACATTTTATGAACGAAAAATGTAAATATTTTTATTAATACAAGCAAACCCCACGGACGTTGTCCCGCCAGTCTTTTACACTGTGGCCGAATACCACACCGTACACTGAACGGAATAGTCCTGCGTACGCCACCGCAATCCAGGCTGATCACCTGATTGTATGACAAGTAACAGAATCCATGCGTCGGGGGCATGTAAAAATTCGAACCTGCAGGGCAATTGCGCTTTTTTCAAACGTTTCAACTGACGTTCGTATTTGCTTCGGTTATGTTTCAGCTACGGTTCAGCTCCACTGCGGTTTAACAAATTTTGGTATCGTGCTAATATTCGAGCCATGTTCCAACCGTAACTGAACCTCAGACATAACTCGAACGTAACTAAACGTGACAGACATTGCAGCGGACCAATCAGCGTCCTTCTGATTCAATTTTGATTGGCGTAAATATGAACGCGACAAAGCCGACGCGCTGATTCGTCAATAGACATATTGTTTGGTGTTTATGCATTACGAGTGTGATAAGACCAAATGAAAAGTTTATTTTATAGTTGCGAATCGAAATGTGAAAATCAATTTTGTATAATGTGTTACTTTATTTTACGATCGCCATTAGTGTAGTGAAAAGTGACTCGTGATAATAATATAGTTTTTGTGATACATAATACGTAGAATTTCGATGCACATAATATCGTAAAAACATGGTTTCGTTTATTTATTATATTGTATTATAAGCAATAATACTTTCCTCGTCGATTTTCATCAATTTAACACACCAAAACACCAAACGTTCGAGTTGCGTGCGAGCTAAAGTAGCTTTGGACTAACTTTTCGTTTGACAGCGTCTGAGTTGCGTTTGAGTTCCAACAAGATCAAAACGATAGCGCGATATGAAAGACGTCAAAAAGTCGAGTAACGTTTCAGTTTCGTTTGCGTTTCACTTGAAATAACTTAGCGCGATTGCGCCTGATCTCTCACCAGTCGTATCGGTCATCCGTCCCACTGGGATATGAGAGTAAAGTTAGAGAGTGCTCTCTAATTGGATTGATGATTGACATAAAATTACTCCTGCGTAACTCGTCTGGTTTCCTAAAAACCGGCCACCATCACCGAGACCGTTGTGAGAGTAAAAATAAATTTTAAGTCGTGATATAATATTTATAAGTTATAATATAAGTTAATAATTAGTTGTGATATAATAGTGAACACGTTATTCAAAACAAAAATGCTTGTGAAATAGCTAGCATCTGTCTGAAACGATACTGTAACGATGTTAATACTAAAGTAAATACAATAAATGCAGTTGTCAATAACAAAAAGTAAAATGACGAAGTAAACCGCTAAAAATGTTTTTTTTTTCAGTCTAGAAGTAAAGTTTTTCATACTACTGTATGCGGTTATTTGCGGTTTAATTATTTTTTATTTATTTTTTATAATTATTTTACATATAAGTTACAATAGATTGTAATGTGTACATTGACTTACAATTACTGTTTATTAAATTAGTTTTAAGACATAATATTTTTATTTTCCATCTTTTAGGTAAAAGATGGACCCGTGCGAGTTTCTTACGCCGGTTCTTCTCGCCGGGTTAGTTCCCGAACCGGTGGTAGAAAGTGTACTTAAAGTACTTATTTTGAATAAAAAGATTTTGATTTGATTTGATTTCATATCTGATGGCACGGCAGTGGCATCGCCAAGTCGAGCACGAAGCAAACACTGCCGTACGATCTTTACAGAGAGCATTTCGCCGCATTTTCAGCCCACTAATTGTGAACCTCTGGACATTAGCGGAAAGCTGAAATTTTCGCCTTTGTCTAGATTTAATTACTTTTTAAAGACACAGACAAAACAAGCAGCTTAATCGAGACTTGGCCTGCTTTTTTACAGAATGTTTTTTGTGGGATTTCTCGTCTTTTTGTTGATACGTTCTTTTTTATTTGGCACACTTTTTTATCTTTTTGGCCTCCGTCCCCAAAGGGTAATCGTCTGTCTGTTTTCAGGCTCTATCTCAAGAGAATTAATAACTAAAGAATTAAAATTTTCACACATTGTGTATTTCTGTTTCTGATATAACCACAAATTATAAAAAAAAGTATTTAAGGCTAACATAACAATATCATCAGGGTATATAAGTTTTTGCCAAATTAAATTGGAAAAAAAATTGTTACAATTCGGTGTAATAGCGTCCTGAGCCATCCTTTAATCTAGTAAATCGGTGTAGATTGGCGCTGTGACGTCATCGCAGAGCTATATTATAGTGGGCATGGTCTGAATTGGACACTGACCGCAGCACGGTCCGGTACTTAAGGCTCTTACTAATAAACCGCTCATATTGTAAATGTCTCGTCTCTGTCATATCTATACTTTTGACGACCTCTGTGGCGTAGTAGTTGAACTTTGGTAACTCACGCTCACGCGGGTTCGAATCCAAAACAAAAAAAAGTTTTTAAATGTTTCTGGGTCATGGATGTATATTAGATGTGTGTATTCTATAATAAAAATTTTAAACATGTGAATAGTATAAAAGTATTAAATATATTTCTGTTGTCTGGTACCTCAAGTCTGGTCAACACAAGTCCTTCGGGTACTTAGCACAGAGCCAGATTGACGTGGTGTGAAGCATCCGTAGATAAAAAAAAAAAAACTTAATAATATAAAGCTGAAGTGATTGTTTGTTTAAACGCGCTAATCTCAGGAACTACTGGCCGAAATTAAAAAATTCTTTCTGTGTCTGTTAGTCCATTTATCGAGGAAGGCTATATAACATCACGCTACGACTAGTAATCAAAAAATGTTGTAAAAAAAGGGATAATTTATGAAGTTTTACACGGGCGCAGTCGCGGGCAATAGCTAACGCTATCAGATTTTCTTGAAGGAGGTCTAAAGTTTAGCAGCTACGTATAAAGCTAAAGAACTTTAATATTTTGCGTGTGTGTGTGTGTTTTTGTCTGTAGGTTTGTAACATCCAAAGGAATGGACCGATTTTGATTTATTTTTACCCAACTAAATCCGTCCAGTAGTTTGGCGCAATTGATGTACAAACATCCAAACGGTCTTTTACATTTTTTATATTAGTTGCTTAATTTCTAGCTGAACATAGAGAAATTGATTGGTCTATAAGTAGAAGGACATAATCTTAAAAAAAAAAAACATAGTATAATATTCATTCAGTAACTTAACTTCGACTTAACAAAATTCCCATCAACAAACCCTCAACAAAAACTCGCCAAAGAAACTCTCATAACTCTCACAACTCGATATACATTAATCAAGAATAAATGGAGTTTTTTAAACGTGCCATAACTTCTGGCGACTGGCAGACTGGCAGAGTGCCAGGCGCGCTTACAGTGATACAGCTGGTGCCAGCTAGTAAAACACTGGTACTCTCAAGTTGCTGTGTTCACACTAAGCGGGAGAGTGTAAATGGGTGCACTCGTCTCGTCTCGCCTGTCAGGCTCTGCCAAAAGTCTCACCCGAGCGCTCTCGGCGAGAGTGTACAACCAGTATAAGTGTATATTTTTAAGATCGCTCGACGAAACTGTAGTCTAGTGTTCGAATATTTTGACCTAATATTCCCGTCCTACTCTCGTAACGTCGTTTATACATTATGTTTAAGAAGAACACGATATCATGATTCGTTCTTTTAAGTCCTAGTAAGGCTCCTGAAAAACGTGACCAATTTGTACTCATAGACAAACAATTAATTATCATAACACCAAAGGTCGGCGTTTTAAAAGTTTTATTAATCTGTGTATGCGTGTGTGTGTTTGTGTGAGTGCGTGTGTGCTTAGTATCGTAATGCCGTTTGTAAATCGCACGTCGTTACCTTCAACGAGATCATTTTGGACTGACAAAATGCAACTTTATTACAAAGATTTTAAGATTAATTTTGCTCTATTCTAGCACCCTTGACCAAAGTCGGTATAAAATTAAACCTAAATCATAAAGTTACATTTTATCGGTAGAAAAAATCCCGTTGACGGTTAGACCGTTTGTCCACCGCACACCGTCAGCGTGAGGTGGACAAGCGGCCTAACACCTAAAAAAAATTGTTTAGGCGATTTTTTTAAGCCAGCACTGGCGCCAGTTACTATACCGATTGTATCGACAGTACCAGGCTCGCATAACTTATGAGGTGATACGCAGCTCCAATATGTCAGTCAAGTGAGAAATTTAACTTCCGACGTGAAATGGGCTTTAATTTACCTGACTTTCCCAAGAGAAGAGTTATGCTTTTCGAGTGTATGTATGTAGAGAATAATATATTGCTATGTTCCTGCTACAATAATGTTTTCACGGATTTCAATTAATTAGACTATGAGTAGCGTCCGAATGTGTTCACTGCGAACCACTGCAAACTTTCGTATTAGTTGAGAGCGAGAAATTTGAATAACTCGCTCTGGAAGTTATAACAGTGAACCACGCCATGCTAAGGATAGCGCCATCTAGTTTCAAAAAGGAAAACTGTCAAAAAACACGTTTTTAATGTGACATGTTCTTTGAGTTTGACTTTTAGCGCAAAAATATAATGATTAAAATATTATTGTGAGACAATTATTATATTAGAGAAAACGTGTAGTAAGATAATAAATATAGAAAAATGTGTATTGAGAATTTTGTGTCTGAGTCGTGTTGAACGAAATAAATAATTATAGAGAATATAGAGTTTTTAATAACAGTAAAGCTGACCTGTTATGGACAGTTGTATAAGAGACATTTATGACATAGACAAGTATGACGCACTACTCGTAAGTACATAGTTTTAGTATTTGACTAAAATAAATAAGTATAAATAAGATTACACCAAAAACATTCTGTAAGAAAACAGGCCAAGTCTCGATGGAGCTGCTTGCTTATCTCTCAAAAGTAATGAAATCTAGACAAAGGCGTGCCAAGTCAAAGGATCTTTACTGCGATTTGTTTATTATCATAGTTAATGTTGTATTATATTTATGTGACTATACTTTATTCGTGTAGGTAAAAGTCAAAGGCCAGTCGTAGCTCTGTACGAAATCAAATCTCTGAATTCGTGAGGAGTAGTAGTTATATTTTGATGAGATAATGAGATCGTCGTGTCGAAATGCGTAACTTTGTTATCATTTAACTTCAGAACTAAATGACCTACAGACTTGAAATCTCGAATTTCAAATATGTGTTGTGAGCTTACTAGATGGCGAAAATTTCAGCTTTCTAGTAATATTCTAGTAATATATTATATAGGTTCTCAAATGGAAGATTGGAAATGCGGCGAAATGGTTCCTGTAAAGATGGTACGGCAGTGTTTGCTTCGCGCTCGACTTGACACTGCCACTGCCGTGCCATCAGATTAGAAACATTTTTAATTTTTCATAGATTTAAAATTTTTTGTCATTTAATAGGAGAAAATTAATAAACACCAAAACACTTTTAACATTCCAATTAAAACATTGCGGACAGATATTATTTATAAGCATTAGGGGGCGTTCATATATTACGTAAATCTATATACATATACTAAAACAATAAAATTGGAGTGTCTGTACATTTAATATTCTTACAAAATAATCAATGTGGAGGTGCTAAGGAACAGCAATAGAACACATATATATCTGTTTGTCTGTTTGTACGCGCTAATCTCAGGAAATACTGGTCGGATTTGAATAAATCTTTTTTTGTTTAATAGCTATTAGGTTTGGTCAACATATAGGATACTATTTATCCCGGGAAAATGTACGGTTCCCGCGTGACATAAAAATTTTTGCGCAACGAAGTTGCGGGCATAACTAGTTTTTAATATATTTATTAAAACCCGACTTAACTTTGCGATAAAAAAATTGTGGACCAAAAGTGTTTTCATATCAAAATGTTTACTATAGGTTTAGTGGTTAAGAGATGAAATGTATACCAAAAGAAATCGGCGAAGTGCAAGATGGCCGCGCGCATCAAGGATTCCGTACCGATAAAGAACGATTTCTGCGGATTTATGGGTACTTCTGAAAGTGAACAGCTTTAGCTTTACACTTCCTTACAAGCGGTAGCGCGATGTAGACGTACTGCAGCGCCATCTAGTACCAAGTAGAAGATATTCGAAAAAAATACCTTAGTTGTATGAGAGCCCCTCTTAAATGTTTAATTCATTTTGTTTTTAGATTTTTTTAATGATATTTTAGTGGACAAGCGAGAAGACGGGTCACCTGATAGAAAGGTACAGTCGTCGCCCATGGACACTCGTAACATCCGAAGAGTCGCAAGTGCGTTGCCGGCATTTATGAGGGAATAAGGGTCTTCTATACAAGGAAACTTTCCTAATCCCTTATCCCATATAAGGGATTAGGAAAGTTTGGTCACCGGTAAACTCACTCACTGAACGAAAAACACAGCACAACGTCGTTTCACGCAAGCTTTCTGTGAGGCCATGGTATCATTTCGGTCGAGCCGGCCCATTCGTGCCGAAGCATGGCTCTCCCACGGCAATGAGCATCAATATTATATACTCTCTGTAAATGTCTCATTGGTACACGCCTCCACCGGGGTTCGAACCTGCACCATTTGTTATTTTAGAGACATTAGAAACACATGTTCTGTGAAAATTTCATCTCTCTAGCTAGTACCGTTCTGAAGAAACAGCCTGGAGACAGACAGACGGACAGACATCAAAGTCTTAATAATAGGGTTCCGTTTTTACGGTCGGATTTTTCCGCGTACGAATATACGCCCTTACATAACTTATGAATGTCCCCCTACACAGTCACATAGGCTGTAATTGGAACTGCCGCAGACAATCAGGCCGCGCTCATTTATGCATGGCGTCGAAATTGCAATGAGATAATTGTTTTTGTTGTAAACTGTTATTGGCTGGTGTTTTAGTGTCATGTGAATTTACTGCATTACATTATATTATGTACTTGTCGGTGGCGGCAGATTCGTCGCGCGGAAAATTGTATATCCCGCCGGAACCGTACATTTTCACGAGATAAAAAGTTCCTCGTGTGTTGCCTAGATTTTATGGCTATTATATAGAAAAAGATTTATTCGAATCCGTTCAGTGGTACCGGAGATTAACGCGTGCGAACAGACAACTTTTTTTTGTCGATATGTGTTCTATTACTGTTCCTTAGCACCCCCACATTAATTATTTTGTAAAAACATTAAATACACAGACACTCCAATTTTACTGTTTTATTATATGTAAAGACAAGTTTTCACCCGATTCGCTCGCGTTAAAAATTTTTTTCAATCAAAATTTCATACCCTATTTTACTCCCCTTGGGTGTGTTTATAAATATCCTGCGTGCCAATTTTTAACTCGATTCGTTCAGGGGTTTGGGCTGTGCGTTGGTAGATCACTGTGGTAGGCACCTTTGAGTTACCAGACAGACAGACACACCTTCGACTTTAAAAACTCGCAATTATAAGCCTTCAATTACTTTTAGCCGACTGCGCCAGAAGGAGGGTTATTTTTTCCAAGAGAATGTATGTATGTATAATTGTTTGGCACGCACTGCAGCCTCAGCGACTTGATGGATTTATTACAAGATTAACGTATTAGATATCGTTAGATTCATTTTGATAGCGCAAGTGACACTGGGTACATTAAAAAATTTAAAAAACAAAATGGCGGTTTTTTGTGGAAAAAAAAATTGTGAGGGTACAAAAATTTTTTTTCGCCCTATCAGGTCAAATAGATTATCAAAATGAAGGGCTTTAAACAGCCATTCTATGGTTCCTGCACTCGGGTTTTTGTATTTTAGACATTTAGCTTGTTTACAAAAGGATTTTTTCGTAAATGTAATATGTGCATAAGACCACATCTTCACTTTTAAAATCCTAACCATGAGTAACTCTTGCAATGTGCATAACGGATGTCCTAATCTGTGTTCATTACATTCAGCACTTGCAAGCTGCCAGATCATACGGATGCGTAGGGCTGACACTAGCTAAGTTATGACAAATGTTGTTCTGACAGGTGGTAGGTTCTGAAATATAAGCCAGTGGGGGCATAACTCTTGACGACATGCTGTTAATTTTTTTTTTATTCAACAGTGGTACAGAAGTTTGAGGGCTTCGGCGTTGTTATAAGAACTGAAAGCAAATACTACTTGACGACCTCTGTGGCTCAGTTGGTAAGCGCGTTGGTAGCTTACGCCGGGGGTCGCGGGGGGACGGAACAAAAAAGTTTTTCAATGTTCCTGGGTCCTGGATGTGTATTAAATATATGTATCATATAATAAAAATCTTAAATATGTGTATAGTATAAAAGTATTAAATATATTT
>JAOTAV010055237.1:0-15570 GCA_026546445.1 Cyclargus thomasi
AGTTATAGCATAGACAAATTATTTCTCTATGGTTATTGTAAGGATCTATTTCACCACGTTCTGATAAGTGTCGGATATGCTATCCGACTCTTATTTTACATGTCCCGGGGAAGGACGTAGGATACTTTTTATCCCGGAGAAATTTACGTAGTTGCTAATTAAACGCTCCCGCGGAATGAAAAATGTACATAAGTTGAACCCTTCGTAATGCGAAGCGCCCTGGGGTGTCTCACGAAGTAGGAGCCGCGATAACCTATGAAATGTCAAACTAACACGAATCAAGATACGGATTACAAATAGCTGCGTTTAGTTAACTAGTCTAATAAATAAGTCAGTGAGGTTAAAATAGCGATATAATATATACCGTTAAGTGACTCAAAATCTAGCGTGTTCTAATTAGATTTTTTAATGATATTTAGGGAAAAAGCGAGCAGACGGGCTACCTGATGGAAAGCAACTGCCCTCGCCCGTGGACACACGTGACATCTGAGGAGTCGCAAGTGCGTTGCCGGCCTGTATGAAGGAATAGGGATAGGAGATTAGGGAAGTTGGGCCATCGGTAAACTCACTTCTCAACTCACACACAAACCGAGCACAAAGGCGTTTCAAGCCAGTTTTCCGTGAGGCCGTGCTATATGCCGTATATCACTACGGTCGAGCCGGTCCTTTCGTGCCGAAGCATGGCTCTCCCACGGCAATACATACTTTAGTTCTCTTGTTTTAATCACTTATAAACGGATACTGAAATGTATTAAAAAAACCGTCCAGGTGCGAGTCGGACTCGCGCACGAAGAGTTCCGTACTAGTGTAAAACAACATTGAGAAAACGTTCTTTTTTTTTATTGAATTGACAAAGCGATACCGCGATGTAGACGTCCTACAGCGCCATATTTTGTCAAAATCAAGAAAATGGCAGAAGACTTTATGAGAGTCCCCCTAAAAATTTAATTTATTTTGTATCTAGAGTTTGTTGTTATAGCGGCTACAGAGATACATATTCTGTGAAAAATGCTCTAATTTTTTTGACAGTGACAGATTATTTTTTAATTTCCAGCGAACGAGTGGCCGGTGATCAACAAGCCGTTGAAAGTAATTTTGACTAAGGAGAACAAACTGTCGAATCGTTTCTACCCTTACGACGAGATCGAAACTGAATGCCAGCTGACTATCGATGATGATATTATCATGCTGACGCCGGATGAGTTGGAGTTTGGGTAAGTAATTTTACTACCCTGACTGCGAGCATGATAGTTGACCAAAAATTGACGTTGGTCAGAGACAATAGATGAATGCATGACATTTTTGTTTATCTGATTTTGACCATTGGGCTATATGAATACATTATGTATTAAATAAAATAAAAAATTGGGTTCGAACTTTAAATTCTAGTTTTGAAGACGCAAGTGTGAAAAAAGAGACAAAACTTTAGTCTGTGTATGAGTCCTCTTTTTGTCCGTTTTAAAAAGACTAGAGGTCGCCCTGTTGTCGAAATTCGACCATAAATAATTAAATCTAGTGTGTGAGAGAGCTATAAAAAATACAATCTATTCCCATTCAATCACAGATTTCAATTTGGCATTAAATTCTCGTTACCAGCAGGGCTAAAAAGGTCACTTTGGAGAATCATAATATGATCATGATATGATTCATTTAAAGAATCCCAAAATTATGGCTTTCATAAAATGATTCGCATTCATTTAATCATAGTATTCAATTCATCACTTTGTTGGCATTACACTTTATTAAAAAATCACAGACTTTAACCATCAACAAAAGATTATTTCGTGTATGATTATCGTGTCATATCAAAATATTATAACATGCGTGACGTTTTATTTATTAAAAATATGTAAGATTAAAAAAAATATGTAAGATTAAAGCATATTTCAAAGTAATATGGCTTATCCAC
Organism: Cyclargus thomasi; assembly: GCA_026546445.1. NCBI lineage: Eukaryota > Metazoa > Arthropoda > Insecta > Lepidoptera > Lycaenidae > Cyclargus > Cyclargus thomasi. The sequence goes on from JAOTAV010055237.1 coordinate 1,910, forward strand.
GCTCCTCCCCATATCAACTAACTGGGAGAGATTTCACACATTTACATCTACGTGTCCATCGTAAAAAGGGGTACAAAGTTTTACGCTCGCGTATTTATTCATATATAGATACTGTGAAAAAGCAACACTGAAATCAGAAATAGTAACTTATTTAGTGCGAGTTGGAGTACAGAGCAAAAAAATGGGAAAATGTGTCGCTTTAAGTTTTTACTGTATATAAAAATTTTAATTTATAAAAATGTTTTTTAAGTTGTATAGGTAGGATTTGAACCCTCGCCTCCGAGGAGGCGCCACGCTGCCAATGATAAGCGCGTCGAATTTAGAATCTACTATTAAGGGTCCCTTTAATAGTAGATTAAAAATTCCGATAATAAGGGAAGAAATAGCAAAAAACATATTTGTTGTATTAGAACCACCCACAAATATAAAATTCATTTTGTTTTTAGTGTATGTTAAATTTCAACTCTCTAGTTATATAAAGCCTGGAAACAGGCGGACGAACATCGTAGTCTTATTAATTAGGGTGCCGTTTTCACCCATTGGAACCTTAAAAACGTATCTCTATATTATAGTTTGTCGAGTCAAACACTCAGTCCTCTGCATTAATCTACATGTATGGTTTTTTTGCTTAAAGAAAGCACCCATTACAATAACTTTGTATTGTTACTCCCTGTTTAAAGTATACCCTCTTCGAGCAACACTGGAAGGCGAAATAACGCTTTGCCATAATTGTTTTTAACACAATAGCGTAAGAATAAAAGTTGTAGAACATAACAGCACAAATGCAACATCATATTGTGGACGAAAATAATAACGATGTTGATGAACTATACAACTCTGACACCTCAATAACAAAGACTGACCCAAATGGTTTCAAACAAATTTTTAATTAAAATAAAAAACGGATTATACGCTATCCGATTTTAATAAACGACGTGATCGATGGTTTGATAAAAGCTTGGTTACGGTATATTTGCAGTGTGTATAATTATTTATCCGTACTTCCATACAAATATAATATGCGAAAGTGTCTCCGTCTGTCTGTTACCTTATCACGCCCAAACCGCCGAACCGATTATGCTGAAATCTGGTATGGAGATAGTTTGAGTCCAGGGGAAGGACACAGGAAAATTTTTATCACGGAAATACGAACAGTTCTTGCGCGATAAACGATCTTTGGTGCGACGGAGTTACGGGCACTATTTGACCACTTTCTGATAAGTGTCGGATATGCTATCCGATTCTTATTTTACATGTTCTCCATACTTCAACTGTCAGATAAGTCGTGGAAAGCCTTTAATACGTATGAGGAAGTGTTGAACCAGGCTCTAAATCTTGCTTATACTATTTTCTGTATCCCACGGAGAATCCTTAAGGAGCTTTTTTGGATGAAAGCCTATAAGTTGATACAGACACCTAACTTTTTGATTTTTGTCAAGGAACAAAATCTGTTTAATAAAGTAGCGTTACGCACATTAAGCGTAATTACTGCATCGCGCTATCGAAGATTTTTAAGTCCCGAACTATATAATACGACAGCTTAAATCGATCACGTGTGCTTCGTCCTGGCCGGGCATAACAGCTCGCCCGGTCGGAAGATCTTCCTTTATACACATTCCCGCATTACTTCTTAGTTTTTATGAAGAAGTAACATTGTGTAATAGCTTATTAGTGTTATCCATTGAAGAAAGCGCATTTTCAATTTTTCCTCCGCCGAGCATCGTTTTACAGATGCTAGTTATTATTTTCTTTATGAACGTGTCGTTTTTACTTTTTATATGTAACAATTACACGAGTTAACAGTAATTTTATCTGTTGTGTCGTGACCGCCTGTGCGTTTTTTGTCGCGGTGCACTCAGTTTCGCTTTTGTTATCATGATACTCATTGGATTTCAATGTGCTATTTTTTTTATTGAGAAATTAATCAAGGCCTCGTCTCAAAAGCGGCGCTGAAAGCGAAATATTTTTTAAAGGTTTTTAATAATAAAAAGCTGAGACTCTTTAGCTCATACGAATCACCAATTTTTTTTTACGTTCAGTATTGCACTGCAGTTTACAGTATACAAAGTGGTATACAAACCCTAAAGTATAATATTTACTTTTGTTACATTTAATATTGTAGTTTGTTCCAATACAATAGTAGGTACCATCGAAGAAATTACAACAAACTAGGTTTTTATTATACTTAGAGGGCAAGCGAGCAGATGCGTTACCTGACGGAAAGTAATTGTCGTCGCCCATGGACACTTTCGACATCCGAAGAGTCGCAAGTGCGTTGCAAGAGAATAGGGTTAGGGGATTTGGGAAGCTGAGCCACCGGTAAACTAACTCACTGAATGAAACACAGCACAACGCCGTTTCAGGCCAGTTTTCTTTGAGGCCGTGGTTTTCTCTCCGGTGGAGCCTGCCCATTCGTGCCGAAGCATGGTTGACGGACCTACGTCATTTGGTCGAGATATCAATTCCGACACCTTAGTGTTTTTTTTTTCTAAAAGTCTGTTACCGTGACATTTCAGTTTCGACGTGTGGCGGGAGTTCCCGGACCGGATCGTGGGGTTCCCCGCGCGTCTGCACGTGTGGGACAACACTACGGCCCAGTGGCGGTACCACAGCGAGTGGACCAACGAGTACTCCATGGTGAGTGGTACAGTGTATCCGGTTAAACAAGGCGTAAGCGGTTATTATACACATAATTGGTGTCCGCAACGCTTCGTTGCGCAGAAATTGTTAATCACGCGGAAATCGTACATTTTCCCGGGATAAAATGTATCTGTTGACGAGACATAATAGCTATTAAATTGAAAAAAAAATTTAAAAAAAAATTATATTAAAATCCGTACAGTATTTCCTGAGATTAGCGCGTACAAACAGACCAACAGATAAACAACTTTTCCTTATATTGTTCTATTACTGTTCCTTATATTGATTATTTTGTAAATATGTTAAATGTACAGACACTCCAATTTTACTGTTTTATTATATGTATAGATATTTTAACTTAGTTGTGCGCGCGCGACCCTATGTGTGGGTAAACGTTTTTTATTCGGACGACGCCTGTCGCGTCACAGCCACACGAATGAAAGTTGTGTATTTACAAGCGCACGCACACCTAGGACCGCACGCACAGTAGGTAATATGCGTATAAAACAAAATGTATTAAATGCAAATTATTATGATAGTGGGATAAAAGATATATGAATACAGAATGCCAAAAAATCTAACATTTTGCAACCTTCGTGTAAATACTAATTTTTTTCTATAAAATATTGATAAATCTTGTAACTTACCTATTTCACTATCTAGCTAGTGTAAAGCTACACATATAATGCACATTATTTTAATTTCAGATAGTTCTTCCGGTCTTAAAGCATCCATTTATGCAAAAATCCGACTGATTTTAAAAATGTCAGTTGTCTGCTTCTTCCACTTATGTATTTATTTCTTTTGAGAGATAAATAAGATATTAGCGATTTAAGTTTTCTATCCATCTCTCTCTGAAAACGTAATTTAGTATGAATTTTGTATGCAGACTAATTTAAAGTCTTATTATTTTTAATTTTATCAAAAAAACTAATTGGACTATTCGTTTTTCAATAACAATAGATTTTTTTAAATAAAGAATTAAAAATCACGCATATTCCCTATTGAGTTGATTAACTGTATGTAGTTGTATTAGATAGAGTACTTGAATGAGTCGCGTTTAGTCCCGTTTCATAAGTTTAACTAATGTAATGACGTTCGTCTGTACAGGTGCTGACGGGAGCAGCGTTCCACCACAAGATCTGGTCGTGGTACTACACGCGGCGGATGTCGCGCCACATACGCGACTGGGTCGACGACAACTTCAACTGTGAAGACATAGCCATGAACTTTCTAGTGTCTAACGTGACTAGGAAGGCGCCGATCAAGGTATTTTATAATAGCCATTAGTTTATCTACTAGATAAACTTCGTGTACCGCGGTAAAACTGTAAAAATTATATTTTTCAGCATATATATTACTATACGCGGGCGGAAAACTTTGTACCCCTTTTTAAGAAAGTCACGTAGATACAAAAGCATGAAATTTCTCCCAGTTGTTGGATGAGGATGGAGGAGGAGCGTGGAATACCAATATTATTTTAAGATATGCTTTAATTTTGCATATTTTTAATAAATAAAATGCTTTGCACCCTACAATATTTTGACACGACACGATAATCATACACGAAATCTTCTTTTGTCTATGGTTGAAGTTTGTGTTTTTTTAAATAAAATTTAATGACCTGGTAACGAGACTTTTATGCCAAATTGAAGTCTGTGATTTAATTGATAATAGATTATGGTTTTTTTATACCTCCTCTAAACGATGGTTTTAAATACTCATGGTCGAATTTTGACCTCTAGTAAAATGAAATTCTCCAAATAACTTTCAATTGTGTATGTTGTATTGGCATTCGTTTTTTTTTACATATCATTTCTCTCTATCTATTATTTACTACTAGATAATGCCCGTAACTCCGTTGCGCCAAAATTAGTTTTTCCCGCCGGAACCGTACGTTTTTCGAATTAAAAATTCTCCGATGTCCTTCCCGGGTCTTAAAGTATCTTATAGCAAATTTTAACAAAATCAGTTAAGCGGTTTGTACGTGATGAGGTAACAGACAAACAGACAGACACACTTTTACATTTATAATATTAGGCTCTTTAGGTTCTAAACTGCCGATACGTCATAAAGTTATATATATCGATTTTAATATTTTTCAGGTGACACCTCGCAAGAAATTCAAGTGTCCAGAGTGCACCAACACCGAAATGCTGTCAGCTGACGCCCGCCATATGGCGTCACGGTCAGCCTGCGTGGAGAGACTGACCAAGGAGTACGGTCACATGCCTCTCCGACCCATAGCGTTCCGGGCTGACCCGCTACAGTATAGGGAGCCAGCGGGTGGAGTGCCACAGGCTTATCCGGACATTGGAAAACTGTAAAGTGTTGTGTTGTGTAGTGAATTATATAGGCAACATGCAAAACGACACGTAGTGTTCCGGGAAGATCCAGCATCGATCCAGAATGGGTATCCAATGACCTTATACAGACATTGGTAAACTGTGAAGTGTTGTTTCATGTAGTGAATTATTTAATATGGCATGTAAGTCAAGATGAGAGTGTATGAAGTGAGTGTAATAAGTATTATGCGACCTGTCTGGTTAAAAATCATGACCTAATGCCGCACTCAGAAACATTAATTATTTCCTGTGATGAAATGTTGAGTTTAGCCCCATTGCTATTTATCAAAGTTTACATTTAATTATTGTTTTAATATTCGTCTCTGAGTGCGAAAGTTGCAGTCTTTTTTAAATTAATTTACACGAAATCTTAAACAATATGTCGTTGCTACGAGTTCCAAATTCGATATGTGGTTTTTTTGATTTTCGTTTTTTCGCTAAAAATAATCTCAGTTTCGTTCTGCACATGCGAGATAAAACCATTTTTGTAATTTTTATTTATTTTCAATCCAATAACATGTTTTTTGTTGTTTCCTACAACCTTACCAAAATTACATATGGAACTTGGCACTCGCAGCGATGTTGTGTGTTGTTTTAAAATATCAACACACCAATACTGTTCACGGTGATGACTAATGAATTAGAAATTTCACACTTTAAGCAATACTGTTTTTGCTCAGAATCACTCCAGAATTTGTAGGAGTTTTCAGATTATGGCAACCTCTACTAAAAACGTCAATGTTGTAAATACTGTATGACTGAGATCGCTCTGCAAGAGCTTTTATTACTAAGTAGGAATGGACAATAAAATACTGAAAGGCTGGATGGAGAATGATGGGTGTCGTCCCCCCAAATACCAGGGTATATAGGTTTACAAATATAATAATGTCTCCACTCTGTATTGAATTGGTCTCATTCAGTAATATAACAGATAAATTTATACTAAACCAGTATACCAAACTGGCCTAGAACGTCTTAGAAATTCTATACAAATGACGACAAACGCCAATTAAACTATGGTAACAGAGTATTTTACTTCTTTAAAATAATGAATAAGGGTGTATCTTCACAGAAGTAAATAAACTTAATTCCATGAAGTATATTCATTTCTGTGTAGAAAATATCTTGTCCATAAAATTGCTGGTATTTTTTGTTATACTACTGAGTAAGATTGTGTAACAGATGTTATTATGTGTTGTGTCCACCTCGACAGTTGTTGTTATTAGTTGTTTATTTCTGTGCCATTGGTTCTGGTGAACCTTATTTCTTTACTTTCATAACATGCGTTCTGAAAGGTTAAGATTTTATTGAAATTTAGTATCATATTGTTTAGTTTCATTGATATTTTATGTCTTTAATAAGTAAAATATGAAATTATTAGAATATTTTATATTTTTTCAACGATTTGTTTGCATACCAATCATGAATTTTTTATATTATGTTGTAAAAATCTAAGGAATCATAGTTTTACATATTATTTTATTTATTCCAACAATATTCCCATTTTAAAAAATAATATTGATTTCTTAGAATTGATTAATTGTAAGATTTTTATAACAATTTACATTTTTCATTAAGCAGTCAATCATAGTTGTAATTTTCTTGTATTAAGGAACGCGTTCACTTTTAATTATAATGAATTAAGTCAAAATAAAATGGATGGAAAAATCAAAATATATTTTGCAATTTTGTGAGAAATTGGAGATGAAAGTTGACAATACTTGATACATATCAAAATCAATAATAATTTTTAATAATTGGAAATGGTAACAACTTTTTCATATTGTAGTAATTGGCTATTTGTGTTGACCAAATGGCACTATTGCTTGTTGGTGCTCTTATAAGCACTTTTATTTCATATGAAGAACAAAAGAGATATAACAAAATAGCTAAAGATCAATATATCATAGGCTTAGATGATATTCTTACTGTTTTGGTTCATCTATCCATTTTAACTGACAATGTGTCATTCCTTTCACGGTAAGCTTAAGACAATAAGTGTTTATAATTCACATACTTTTATGTCAATTTTAATAATTAATTATTGTTGTTATATTTTTGACTGTACGCTCTACCACTGAAGTAACTATTGAGCTTTATACAATCTCTGTGCATTATCCTATGATAGGCAAATACAAAAGATAATGACCATAGCAATTTTTAGGATCATATTCCTATAATGAAGATCAATGTTGCAATTATTGTAGTAATCATTTTCATTCAGTTAACTATCGTGGGTCAATGTAAAGCGAGTACTTTATATTTTTACACAATACATTTTTATGAAATTACAAATAAGCATGACCAGGAAAGTAATTCCGCTGAACCGAGGAAAATTATAGATTGTTGTCATTATTCATTTAACCAGGCTGTTGATGCTGACATGTGTGATCTTCAAGTAACTAGCTGGCAGGAGGCGGCGCAGGACAAGGCTCCTCCATCCATTTCTGACGCCAAGATCTAATTTAGTTCACTGAGCCAAAATAGTTAGTCACTTTTTCATTTAACCAATGGCATCTCAGTATTTCATAGGGTTGCTACAATAAAAAACAACATGGCGCATAGGTTATTATCTCCCTGGTCAAGCTTAATATGGTGCATACTTCACACTAGTGGTAGTAAGCGGGCTATTATTATTTGAATACCACATCCCTAGGAGGGTATAGGATTGATATTCTAAAGGTGTTAGATACTAGCTGTTTAGGTGAAATTTTAGTCCATTTCGACATATCGGTGCTTGTGAAGGATTATTCCTAAAATAGTTATATGTATTTGTAACGCACGATATATGGTAGCTAGTTAATATAGATTATAGTGCATAATATTTTTTGTACGCAGAAACGGGCGTTGCTATGACCTAGCCGCCATATTGAGTTGTATAATTCTCCTTCTTCTTTTTTTATATCAATTTCGAAAGTGTTATGGCAAAAAACTTATTGTAGATATTAAGTTTTAAAATGAGTAAGCATAATTTAAAACCTCTTAGCCAAAGACCCTGACGACTAGTCTCGAAGATGTATTTATGTGTTTCGCATTTATGTTAATTGGTAGGAATGTCTCATCGTAGAAGTTACCAACGCTATATCAAGACAGACTGACACGAAGTTTCATTTTACTGTAGTCATATTGCTAGAATCTAAATGTACAGTAGATAATTTAGATTTGTAACTAGATTTAATTTGTGCTGTAGTTTTCGTATTCGATTTTGACTGGCCTAAACGTGGAATGCAATTTTTTTCACAATAGTAAAAACAGTGCTTACAGTGTTTCTTGCTAGGGGCGCCACTTGTCACAACTTGTTTGTATAGTGGCTTGTTTTATTAATTTTATAAAACAAAGTCCACTATATAGATGTTTGAAGTGGACTTCGTTTTATAAAATTAATAAAAACTCTGTTAATTTCGAGTTCTTAATCTAATTTTTAATATTTATATCAATGACATGAAATTATTAATATTTTTTTATTATTATTATTATTAAATGATAAAATCTAATACTCGAAATTAGTCAAGATTCGTTTTAAATCATTCTTTGTTCTTATGAATTGAATCATGCATAATTTTTAATAAATGGATTATAATTTTTAAAATAACATATGTTTGTACGAGTTTTTGTCGTATTTTATAAATCTAGGTTTAAGAATTATTATTATTTTGATCTCGTAGGACCTGCCATCATTAATTTCTAGCCTAATTATAATGAAACGTAAAAATGGTTGTATTTACGAAAGTATTTAGTAATTAACTGCAGTTAACTTATGCAGAAGGTATTAGTCAGCGCTTAATACGAGCGTGATATTACCCTTTATTTATTGAATGAATTTAATAATGAAAACAGTTTTTGAAACTATTTTTGATTATGCTCTATCACAATAAATAATAGTACAAGTACAGTAGACTTGCTCCGAAAAACCCATAAAGTTAATATCAATCATACTCCGTTACAATCAAGTTCAAATTCCGACCGCGCCACGCTGAATGCCTACAATTATAATGCTGACAACTGCGCTCGAGCGCGCTCTCTTCTTAACGCATAACTCGTACCGTCACTGACGACATCGCTATATGTCGGCAACTATTCGACAAAAACTCGTACAGAACTAATGTTTTGAATATTTTGTTATTTTTATACTTGTGTAGTTTTTTCGTATTTTATGTACTTAAGAGATACTTTTATTTGTTGCGATTTATATATCTGTAAATACTAATGTGAATAAAAGGAGACATATCAATTTGTAAAAATGGTTTTATTTTATATCTTTTAACCCTGCTCATTGTTTAGTTTACGTCTTCGGTTCCTCGCATTATTTTTTCAGCATTATAGTTGGTCCACGAAAGAAGCATAGAACTTAGTGCTTACAATAGCGCTAATATAGGCGTTAAGAATAAAAACCAAATTATGAAAGCAACTGTTGCTTTCATAATAATAAAATAATTTCGTTTCAATTGAAAATAAACGTTTAAAATACGTTAAAAAAACAAAGGTTATCCTAATAGTCTAATATTTTTAGTGTTGCCACTATAAGATTAGAATTTCCCACTACAATTGTGAATTTAACTAATTTGTGCTGAAATGTACCTGTCCAAATGTGTCAAGTGCCAAGCCCCGCTTACCAATTTAACAGAAAAAATTAAAAAACTAAATTTTAACTTGCAACTTGTTACAAAATTTTGTGTTTACATGCAATTAATAACTTAAAATTTAGTTACCTACTTATCTACTTATTGGGCTGTCATCCGCGTCAGATAGTTTGTTTTCAGCCTAATGGCATAGACCAATTCCTCTAAGCTTATAGTAATCTGGATGTCATATAATCAAATATGGTTCCCATATAAAGTATCATTTCGAAATACGCATACCTATTAAGAAAAAATATATTTACAACTGGACGACGGCACCCTTGTAGGTGACGCTCCCACAGTACTTTCGGATTTTCGCACACTAATTCGCGAATTCCAAACTATAGGTCTAGATGAGTTCCTGGGGAAGTATGAGCTTTTCGTTCCTAATGGTTGTGGGGATAGGGACAACATAATCTCCGGTTTTAAGCCCCACAGCTATCCATAAATGAAAAAACTCGTTTTTTCTTCACCTGTTCTAACCGATTCCTTTTTTCGGATTTTTCGGATTATATTGACAAAAAATCACGAAATTTTAATGAAAGCTTCGACCGTCTCCTTCAAATTAATAGTCGCATGGCTTTCACCCTTATTTGATATTGTTTATTCGTTCCTAAATTTATGTATGTTCTACGGTGTTGTCATCTCTGGAACTTTCCACAATTTCTACAGAGCCTAGACGACACCTTTAAACATACGCTCTCCTTAATCCCTAATATTTAATTTGACGGCCGATCATGGACCCAAGCGACACTTCCCATAAGGTTCGGCGGCCTTGAAATTCGCAAAACTACGGACAAAGCCCTATCGGCCTTCTTGTCATCAGTCCACGCGAATCGGGTACTAATAAGTAGGATATTAGAACATTAATCTCGTCCACCTATTATTCCTTTTGCGGACGAGGCCAAGAACGCCTGGGACGTTGCTAGTGCTAGGTTCCCGTAGCCACTTCCTCTCAGAGGCTCTGAGACGAGCCCATCTGCGGCCTGGTGCGTTACCAACTATTTAACACGTCTACCAGCGCCACTAAAGGTGGGAGTCGGGCGCTTGGCTGCAGGTACTACCATCAAAAAACACTGGACCATTACTGGACAGAAACACTTTCCGTCTAGCTATTGCCCTGCGTCTTGGTGCACCGCATGTCGTACCCCATCAATGTATTTGCAGCGCACGTGTGGACAGCTACGGTCACCATGGCTTGTGCTACTCGCGTAGCGCAGGACGTTTTGCGCGGCATCACAACCTCAATGACTTCATCCGTTGGTCTCTTGTCACTGCCGAAGTGCCAGCTATTCTGGAGGCCTCTGGTTTGGCGCGCGACGATGGCAAGAGACCCGATGATATGACTCTCGTCCCCTGGAGTCATGGACGGGCCCTTGTGCGGGATGCGTCTTGTGTCGACACACACGCCCCGTCCTATATACAGGGCAAAACAGGCGGAAAACCTCAAGCGGCGCAAATATGAAAGCCTCAGCGGAGATCTCATGTTTGAACCGTTTGGAGTGGTAACCCTAGACACTTAGGGTTTGGGAGCACATAAGCTCCTTAGAGAGATATCTAAAAAGCTTATCGAAGCCACCCGAGACCCCAAATCCGGGAGCTACCTGGCACAACGGATAGCAATTTCCATCCAACGGGGCAATGCTATTAGTTTGCTCGGTATTCTGCCTGATGGGGACAATTTAGAAAAGGTTTTCTTTTTATAGTTTTTATGTCTTTATTTTAACATCTGTATCTATAATATTAATTAATATTATTATTGTTCTACTTCAGTATAATGACACAAAGCAATTGTTTCTTTTACCGCTGGACTTTACCGCTGCCGATCCAAAGCCCGTTTAAAGCGAAGCGAAGTCTTGAAGACATTTTATTAGGAACATTTTAAATAAAATTAAATTAAAAAATAAATAAAAGGGACTATTTATTTTCGTTCTGAAGCAATGGAACCCAAATTCCTACGCATTGTGTCGTGGTGGTATTGTCCTGCGTCGCGTCGCTTCGGCCGCATAACGAAAGGACACACGACAACCACTTTTTACGCACCTGATTCTACTAACATTTTTAAAAATACTTGTTCGTTGTTTTCTGTAAATTTATTAGGTTTATATTTGTAGAGTAAGTTTTTTGCTCCAATTTCTTTTGTTATTCTTGTTTTTAAGTGCAATTATTCCATAATCCAAACCTGCGTGCATAGCTTTCAAATAAAGAAATCCATAACATTTTCACTTTTCTATAGTACATTTTTTAATGATATTTAGGGTCAAGCGAGTACACGGGTTACCTGACGGAAAGCAACTGCCGTCGCCCATGGACACTCGTGACATCCAAGGAGTCGCAAGTGCGTTGCCGGCCTTTTATGAGGGAATGGGAATAGAGATAGGTAGATTAGGGAAATTGGGCCACCTGTAAACTCACTCACTGAACGAAACACAGCACAACGCCGTTTCACGCCAGTTATCAGTAAGGCCGTGGTATCCGGTCGAGCTGGCCCATTCGTACCGAAGCATGGCTCCCCCACGGCAATGAGCATCCGTATTATGTACTTGAGACGTGAAAATGTCTTATTGGTACACGTCTCCATCGGGGTTCGAACCTGCACCCTTTATTGATATATTTAGTTTTTTTTTTATATATTTACACTTTTTATATGAGATATTTTATTATATGATATATTTAGATACATGCTTGTGAATTCAGAGTGCAGATAACTGCAGTTTCGCGCAAAGGTTTTTTTTAATTCATGAATCTTGAAAGTCCGAATTTCGCTTCAGAGATTTGATCGAAGCAGAAGACGTAGGCGTAGATATTGCTATAACAAAGCAGAAACAAAATAATTCTGACTCTGGGTAGAGTTAAATAAAACCACAACACAATAAGAGCTGACCAAAGTGAACCAAACAATGGGGAGCACAAACGGTTAAATGAGAACACTATCGGAGAACATTAAATTGATCTTAATAACAAATAACAATAATCAATGCTTCCGAGTTGGCATTCTATTAGGCGGAAAAGATGCAATCGGACGAACAAAGCCGCGGCCCGTCCATATATCGGTGTTTACTTACGACTGGAGTGTATTGTCGTATACACCAGCGGTAGGCCGCAAATCGCTCGACCTGCCGCCTTTGTGGCACCGACAAGGCACGCATTGTAAGTACTAACACGGTAGGTGTTAGCGGCGAAGCGAATATGTAGCGAAAAACAAAACGCCACGATTTATCGCCGCGTAACACGCCCCGAGAAATTTTAATTAGAATGGCCTTTTAATGAATAAAGACATAAACTATGTTTCGGCATACCGCTGGCCAGATTTGCGGATAATTACCTACTAGATGACGTTATTCCGCCAATCCGACGTATTTTGAATGCGACGATAGAATGGGTATTCTTGAATAATAGTAATTCCTCGTCATTAGCTCGGGCTTCCGCAGTTGTATATTCTCTGCGGGCTCCCGAGTTTTATATCCTATGGTTTTTAATTACTCGGCTATCCTCTTTTTCTGCGTATTGAAATTTGCTTTTACCTTCGCTCGAGACCATCTTAAAAGTATCGAGTTTCAGTATAATTTTGTCGCGAGAACAGGCTTCTTTTTGTTTTGCTGGGGAGTGGAAGACAAAGCTTTGTCTCTAGGTCTCTTAAAATAATTAGTCCAGTATCGACATTTCGTGGTGAATAGTTACCCGTGAAAGTAATTAGTGTTTTAAGTCTCTTGGACAATGGACAACAGTGAGTATAATTCTATACGTAGTTACTAGGTACCCATAATCATCATCAATGAACCAAGTTTTAAGGCTTTTCATACATCTATTGATTACACTGGTCAACAAAAATTTGTAACAAGAAAGGTGCTTACTAATTTTGAATTACCTACCTATCCTCACATAAAAACTATATTTACTTTGATTCCATCAGGTCTTGTTTTTCTGTTACAGCTACTACCCATAAAATTAAAGATTAACCGAGCTTTAGTTTTATTTTTACATTCGGAGTATTGAATATTTGAAGAACGTAGTTTTGTTTACTGTTTATTGAGTTAAGTGATTCTTATACAATGTC
>JAOTAV010055248.1:0-15569 GCA_026546445.1 Cyclargus thomasi
ATCCTGTAGCTACCCATTGAATACTAAAATAAATAATTTACAACAATATTCCCTTTTTTTAATAACAATTTCAACGAAGACAAAAAAAAAGGCGTTTGGGAAATTCACCCTTATGTTTATATTTAACCATGTAAGAAACACCTAAATTCATAATAAGAAACACCTAAGTTCATAATTCATAATAAATTCAAGTAAAAGATTAATTGAAGTGTTGTGCATAAATGTTGAAAAAAATCAACAAAACAATAAACAAAAAACCGTAAAATAAATAAAAAATCAGCTGTAGTTTCGTAAATTCGTCAGTTTATACAGTCGGCGAGTACGCCAATAGGTTGTTTCTTGTATAAATAAATATAAGTGTAAAGAGATGCAGATCGTGGATCTAAGTAATTTCGTCGGGTTATGAAAACCCAAACCCAGTCGACAGATCACGACTTACATAGAATTGACATGTTCCGACCAAATAACGTAGATCCGTCTGGCTCTTTTTCGATTGCCCCGATTATACAATACCCACCTCAACGGAGGAATCGAACTCGACGATGTTGAAGTAGTCGCCGGGGTTGAGTTTGGCGAGGATGGTCTTCATGGCGGTGCGCAGCTGGTCCACCTTGCGGCCCATCATGGAGCCGGACGTGTCCAGCACGAACACCACGTGCTTGCGGAGCGGGGGGAGAGACGACGGCGCCAGGAAGTGGACGAAGTAGCCGTCGTTAACCTGAAAATTTATATCGGTTATAGTGACACTGTTAAAAAGACATATCGATGGCGCCCACGTTAAAAGTCGTATACGTGCAAAAACCAAACTTTACAGGAAAGCCATTTGAAGATATTATTCGATGCAGATTTCTTTTACTATTTGACAAGTGGAATATACCTAATATCCTCTGCTATAGGTATATAGTAATGCTGTTAAAAATAAGAACATATATACGGTCCAATCCTTTTTGAAAGTCGGTTAAAAACGCGCGGGAATAAATTTGGACTCACAACCCTCCTTTGCAAAAATAAGGGGGTATCCCTTATTCATAAAAATATTTAAAGTGCTCAACTAATCAAGGTTTGCTGTCCCTTTCAGGAATATTGAAAACGTCAAACGACAGAAAAGGATTTAAAATAATAGTGTGGATAGTATGGAAGTATGGATGAGTATAATAGTATGGATAGATATATTTAGCAAATATTACCAGAACTTCACCGCTCTTGGAGCGGTCGACGTCGTACTGCACTATGAACTGTCCGAGCATACCCTCCTTATCGTTTTCCTCCTCGTCGCCATACCAGTGGGTCGAGTGAGCCTGAGATTCCTTCGTCTTGGCCTTAAAAAACAAGTTTATAAACAATAAACATTGAGCTAACCCAAGGCATTAGAATACACAGCGACTATTAAGGTCGAAACGCACTTGCGAGGCGCAGCGCGGCGCAAACCGGAGCGGAGCGGGGCGGAAAAATATACTTTTTACTGATGATGAAATATAATTTATACTGATTCATATGTGCCTAACCGCACTACTGCGACCGTCGCTCCGCAGTAGTGCGGTTACTCTCAAACAAATCTATAGAAATTATATTTTGCCACGGCGCTCCGCTCCGGTTCGCTCAGCGCCTCGCAAGTGCATTTTCGGGCACAAACGTACGTTTTCCGTAAGGGTTTTCCAAATTTGTTTCCCGCATTCGGTCACCACAATGTATTGAGTGCGAAATTGCTCCGTGCGAGAAAAAGTGAACGTGTGCCCGAGTTAATCGTCAAATGAGTGCGGCAGAAAGTCGAAAAATTTGCTACTTTTCGACTTTCTGCCGTACTCATTGGAAATGTTCAATATTTTTTTACATTTATATCTATATATTCGCTTCGTGTAAAGTGTCAGATAATCTATCTACATTTTTTCTATGTTCAATGATGAATCAGTAAAAAAAGGGTAGCCTATCCGACACTTATCAGTAAGCGGTGAAACAGGCACTAAGTATATGTACTGACGGCGTAAATCTCCATTAGTCTCTTCTGCTCGTTGACGTCGGGAGTGAAAGTGATAGTTGCCTCTTTGTCCTTGTTGTCCTTTTCGATCACCGCAAGAGAGTTTTCTGGAAACAACCAAGATTAGAAATTACATGCATAGGCGTAGTTAAAACGGAAAATATTGGGTGAAAGAAGCGAGCCCTTCATATTAAAAAAAAAGGCTTTAAACTGAAGAGACAAAACTCAGACACACTTTCATATTCATTACTAATATTTTTCGGCGGCTTTGCCCACGTGGAAATGATTTATCCCACGAGCGTTTTATATCTAATATATAAAATTCTCGTGTCACAATGTTTGTCTTCGTACTCCTCCGAAACGGCTTAACCGATTTTAACCAAATTTTGCGTGCATATTCAGTAGGTCTGAGAATCGGCTAATATCTATATGATTATATTGTAAAATTTTTTAAATCGGTTGTGTACTCATCGAGTTTGTGCGTAACAAACATACACAAATACAAATCTTTCCTTTTTATTAACAGTGTAAGATAGATAATTATGATATTTTGATATACTCACGGGCATCCTCATCAGTGGCGTCAACCTCGTTACCGGTCCTGACCTCCGGCACCCTCAGCTGGCTGATCTTCTGGCTCTCCTTGATGTGCACCGTCACCTTCATGTCGGGCACGAGCGCGCCGGGGTGCAAGTTGATAGCGTGGTTGTACACGCCGTTGCGACGCACCAACAGCTCCTCGTACGTCAAGTTAAAGATGGCCGCCGAGTTGGGCTCCACGTTCACGGACACGGTGAAGTGGTTGGAGTCACGCGCTCTGGAATTGTTTTTTTAATTAATGAGGGCCTGTTTCACTGCTTACTGATAAGTGTCTGATAGCCCATCCACTACTTTTTTGACAGATGTTGTATGGAGAATCTGTCAAGAAGCCTGCGGTATTTGGTTACGTTATATCAAGACCAGCTGACAGATTAGATCTAACGGAGACAAGTCCATAGACTGTCTATAAATAAGTTCCTTTATTGATACCTTATCCTTTATAAAAGTAGTTTGTGACCTTGGTTATTGACATGTTAGTAATGTTCCACTTTAGATACATCTGTAGGTATATCATAATTCATTTAATAGACCCCGGGAATAATAAAAGCAATATTCTTTGAAATCATTTTGGTCTGAAGATCATTTATCATCATTTTTATAATGATGCTTAATGATCCACCATCAAAAGACCTGTTTAAGCTCTGTTGATAAGGAAAACCCAGTTGCGTTATGGAGTACGATAGTAATTTTAATATGACGCCATAATAATGAATTATTGTGACGTCACAATTAAAATTACTCCTATATACCTGGTAATATTTAGACTAAACTTCTCGCAGGGCTAGTTTCCGAACCAGTGGTAGGCACCGTAGTAACGACGTTTAGAAAGTGTATCTTGATGATTTTCAATAAAAACACTTTGACTTTATATGCACCCGCTATTCTTTATCATTCTACTAAATTTAAGCATTGGGAGCATTTTGGCATGCTTTATTTTTAACTATTTAGGTTACTCCAGAAGGTTTAAGGAGAGTATAGGGAAAAGAAGGATTAGAATGGAAAATATAAAGACATACTTAGCGGCAACGTGCGCGGCTCCGAAACCTTGGGAGACAGCTTCGTTGTAAATTTGCTTCGCCTCTTCCTTCTCTTTAACATATGCTTTGTATTGTTTACCGTCGAGTGTCCTGTATAAGGAAGATAAGAACAAAATTAGCTTTCAGAATAAATTATTGTTATTAATATTTTTTCGTGATATACGACGTTCAGATATAGTTTTGTGTTAAGTGATCCATGACATTTAATAACTCAAATTTCAATAAAATCGATAAGATTGTTGTTTACAAGATTTCTTTTAGAAATGTTTGTTCTGCATACATAATTAATGTCTGCCCATATTAGACACTGTGATTCGAAAACTTGAAACTGGAAGCGAATTTGAAGTCTTAAAGGACTTATAATCCAGATGGCGACTTTACTCGCCGAGACACAGCGAGACCGCCCGAGTACGAGTGTAAATGGATGCACTCGTCTTGCCTGTCACTCGGGTCAGGGGCCCTCACACGAGACTCTCGCCCGGGAGCCCCTTGCTAAGAGTGTACATAGTAACCATAAGCATACCCGTATAATAGTTACCTTTAGGATAACTTAGGCCTTACAAAGGTAGGATGACTAAGGAATTCTTTCACGCACGAATATTTATGCGTGTGTGTTTGTGTAAAACGCGTTTTCGCGTATTTTAGCAGAAAAATAGGGACCACTAAAATAACTAAGAAAAATCCCTGAATACTGACATGATAAATCCACTGATAAAGGCAGTTTCAGGCAGGAGCACCCTGAACGTAGCCTCTTGTGCGCGCTTGGCGGGGTTGCGGATGTGCGTCACGACCGCCGTGCGTGCGTACCGCAGCGCGATCTCTGACGTCACGTGCATCTTCGTCAGCTTGATAGGTACGCTCCCTTCTGTGGTTATCTCCGTTGGTGCCGAGCTCGAAGATTCTGTGCCTGTGGTCTGAAAATGTATGGTGATAATTTTTAGTTTGTAAGTCTTTGTTGTGTTATCCAACAGTGTCCTCCAATATTGGATTGAGATGTGTAAAATTGTAGCAACAATACAAATCTTAATGTCTCTCTCTTCTATAAGAGATCAAATTACACCTACGACCTTTTTCTGAGTAATTAGTCTGTTCAATAGACCTAAGACAGCAGCTAAGGGCAACAAGGCATGAGAATTGCCGCGACATTCTCACATATCTAAACTTCGTTCGCTTAAAGTTGTAATTTTACGTAAATAATGCGAAATGATGTTCGCATTCTCGATAGGCGCGTACCTACATGGCACCCAAAAGAGGTATAAAAATCGGCAAAGTTTTATAATTCTCAAGCTTATGAGCTATGGCTTATACATCAAGTGATATACAACTATGTCCTAAGACCCCAGAATTTTGCAGGTAGCGGGACGGCGCGGAATAGACAAGCGCTTGTTGTCCACGCATAACGCTGGTTTTCGAAAACAGGTTCATTTCTATTCTAATATTATTTATATATTATATTCTAATATTGTTTATAAGGTAACAACATACATAAAACATTATTTCATTCTTTCATTTTTTTTATGTGGTATGGACATTAGTGGACTACACGGGGTTCGTAGATGTAAAGGCTAGCAAAGGGCGAGGAATGAAAAGCTACAAGGGCTATATCGCTATATTTATATGTATGGTGACGCCGACGAAGGTCGTTCATATAGAAATTGTCTCCGACTTGACCAGTTCGGCTTTCTTAGCGGCTCTTCATAGAATGTCGGCTAAAAGAGGTAGCCCACGCCATCTGTACAGCGATAACGGAACCAATTTTGTAGGCGCTAATAGAATGTTGCAGGAAGAGTTCGAGTATCTCTTACAACATTTTAATAGTAGTAGCTTTCTGACTGATGTCGCTGAAATGGGTATGGACATTCTTTTTTTTAAATGAATAAGTTAGTACCTAGTGATCCCTCAATGAAGTGGGCATGGTATAGCCAGTTTAAAATATACGCAGAACATCCTACCACTCCGACGCCAAAGGCGTCGCCACCTCGGTGCTTGCAAAATTCGAGGCTGAGGCCTATGGCGTAGGTCAGCTGTAATAATTTACGTGCCTATACATAATACATACCTGTGCATCATCTGACCTGGCCACGACCATGGTCTCCTGCGTGGGCACCGCCGCCGGGTACACCGCCGCTACCAGCAGGGCCAGGCATAACGCCAAAGACCCGAACCACATTGTCCTGAAAAAAAAAAGTGTCATTACATATTACTAACCCACACATAAGTCAATACTTTTTGTGTAAATACAAAAGCAACCTGCATGGACTTGGTGAAAATATGCCCACAATATCCTACTGAACCAAAAATATTGTTCTGTGGTCCTCCTACTTTATGAAATCAATAATAATGTTAAAAAAATAATTATTTTCGTTATTTATTGCAAAATGCGACGAGGTTTTACTCGTAATCAATTATTATCATTAACTAGGTCAGCTATCGATTTAAAACAATGCTATAAAAAAACTCTTAGTAATTGTGAGAGAAACCAAAATATCGCAAGTTCATGACCTCTTTGATGATAATAGTATTCGTGTTGAACGCTTGCAGAATAACAATTATTATTGTCTAAAGCTGTCAGCAACACGATATTTATAAGCTAGCAAATATCTATAGTGGAGTAACCTTATAGCTAACCGAGAGCTAGAAGCAATTTTTGAGTATGTAGGTATTTTAGGCAAGCTGATACCTTGTCTTGTATTTCTCCTATGACACCTCAATACGGCACTGCAGACCTGGCTGGTGAGAAAGCCGTAGCAAATTAATGTAGCCCTACTGATTAAAAGCGTCACCTTTATAACCCGACGTGATATACGACGTATATCACGACTTACATGAAATTTAAATATTTCGACCAAATGACGTAGGTCTGCCAACTGGCTCTGTTTCTATTTCCCGTATGGTACAATCATAAAATTGTATAAAAATATTTCTGAGCTCAAGGCCACTAAGTTAGGCCTGACTTTTGGGTTGGGCCAGGAGTTTTTGTCATTTCAGAGTAATATGAAAAAGTACTTCGTCTTCGGTATTGAGAGTGGACATAGATAATTGTAGCATAGCGCGCAAGAAACTAAATTTGATGCAATTATCTGGCAAAGTGTAGCATGAATCTGTATTCACACATGAACGATAAACGTAGCTGGCATTTCCTAAGCTTACTCAGGACACAGATAACATCATATTGTCCTAGGACAAATTTAAACTCAGTTTTAGAAGAATAGTGTTACAAAACACACAATTTTAGTTTCGATAGTTATTGCCAATAGTATAAAAAGGACATTGAACTTTTGCGGCCATATTTTTACCAACCTACTACGAAACACCAATCACGATTCTACTATATATTAAGCTTTTGCATCTCATGACATAAATAATATATTTATTATTAAACTTCATATAAAGTTATCGATATTTAAATGGTTTATTTCTTTAATTTATGGCTACGAACCGGTCACGTGCAAATAAAAAGAAAATAAATTATAGGATGAGTGTAGTCGTTTTATAATAAGCGACTCCAAACGAGTTAGAAACTTAGCTAAAGTAAATTGGTTTAGCCTTCGATCAAATATTGTAAATATTCACAGTTGGCGTCTAAAAAGTGGCACCGGCAAAACCGCGCTTAAGCGCTATTCTGCTCCTAGTCGCTCCGAGACTGCGATTTTAGCTTTTGTACGATTGTGAGCCTTAACTCATTAAGTTAAGTTCTCAATATTTATAATAAATATTTTTCAATTCACTTGATTTTGATTTAAGTTGTTTTGTGTCAGTATTGTCTTGTTTACACGTATTAAGTAGGTAACTAAATTCTTGGTGCCATTATTTTATTCAATTTTGAAGCGATCTAGTGAGTATCTTATTATATTTGATCGAAGGGTTTAGCAATAAAATATATTGCAACGTTATGAATTTGAAATCATTCAAAATCACAAATTTTTTCTTAGGTTCTTTTAAAATATAACCCTCGTCAAAATACAGATACCTCCTCACATACATAAAATCGTCTGACCCTTTCCCTACCTAACAACATTTCATGGTTCTTTAATTACTCCATCTTCTTGATAAACAAGGTAGTATAGAGTAATTTTTTAAAGTGTACCTTCAACTTCTATATTTTAGGAGTTAGGATTAATTCTAGCACCTCGAGCCCGCTCAATAGACAACTATTTAATATTTTATGACCTTGCGATTCACCGTTACAAAACACAAATTAGAAACGGTGCCAGGAACCTCTTGAAACAAGAGATTTGTCGTGCGGAATAGCAAATGTCGTTAAGTGGATCAACTTGGCATTGTCCGATAAACTGGCTTAATCCATCACTAATTTCTAAGCCCCTTACAATAATAAAAGGCAAGAACCGCATGTACTGTATCTGTACTTTTCATCTGTTTTTTACTGGCTAACAAAATTGAGGAGATAATATTTTCCAATGCTAATTTAGATATTTTTTTTCATTTCGATGAAATCCTCCCACCAAAATTCACACAAGCAAAGCCGCGGGTAACACTTATTTGAACCAAAGAAATTTAATATTATTGTTGATGAAGTGGTCCGTTGGTGCTACTGCGACGCTTGGGTCAGATTTGAACGTTTTGAATTACTAGACGACCTATTGTCTATTGTCCACGAAGACGACACAGTAATACAATCCAGCCATCATCAGCAATGATTCTTAAGCAGACAATAGGGCATTTGACACTTTTGCAAAAGTAGCCAGCCTGAGAAAAGAAAGCATATTAGCAACGGATGTTCATTAATTTAAAACTTTACAAACATTAAACAAATTACGGCAAAACATTCCGCAGATTAGAAGTCAGGGTCAAGTCATAATATAGGTATAACATATCGAATGCCGTAATCTGCACCGTGAACCCGGTCAAGCTCGACTTGGGGAAAACCCTTTAAAGACGTCGGAGCGGCAAAACCGATAGTGATAATCGTCTTCTTCGTAATATAAAGAAATAAAGATTTATTAGTCTCGTTGAAAAAACCATGTACCTAATTCTTGTTATGTCTCATTAATGTCTTAAAATATTCGTAGAAGTCCAGGGAAGGTTCATGAGAGTTATATAATATGAAGTGCATCGGTTTATTTTCTATCCTTTTAAAATATCTGGCATTAAACATTTACTCTAACGACAGGTAAGACTTTTTTTACATGAAACATAGCTATATTCTCTTCAATTCTAAAACTGGTTACGGAGTTTTAGCTCGTCATAACGTAAGGCAACAGCCAGTTATCGAGAAAAGGTAAATACTATATAAAAGGTAATACCCCCTGGCACGGTCAAACTTGATTAACTATAATAACTGGTCAAACCGTCATTATTTCAGCGATTTAATTAACTTCGTTTATTTTAAAAACAGTAAATTATATTTAGTACACTATCATCAAGCGGTAACAGAAATACATAGTCTGAAAAAAGTAAAATCTTTTGCTGTTAAAATTCTTGAGATACAGCCTGGTGACAGACAGACAGAGAGACGGACGGACGGTTAGATATTGAAATCTTAGTAATAGGGATCCGTTTTTACCTTTTGGGTACGAAGCCCTAAAAATTAACTGCCAAAAAGGCAATAATTCAATAGAGAACAAAATTGCGGTACCAATCGTAATTCCTGTGTTGGACGTGTTTTACTTCACCAAAGATGAGTGCACATACTTTTGTTTAGTTGATATTTTGCTCTCACGAGTAAAGTATCAGAATCTAGAAATGTATAGCAATCATTTCAATAAGATTGATTTCTTATCCTTAACTTCATGGTCCATAAACTATGTCGTAAACGTATCGACTATAATTTGAATCTCTTCTATTTTTATAGTCCACAAAACTGACGATACGCTTCCGCGAAGGGAGATCGGCTGTAACTACCAATCACTTCTGGATGTAGGTAATACTAATCGTGACGTTTTAGCCTACTGAATGACCAAACGATTGTCTTATTGAGTAATCTCGTACATCGAAAGTCCCTAAAATTATGTAAGCGGCTGACCATCTCAAAAACCTGTAGATCGAGCAATCAAAACACCGACAGTCTTGATACTCGTAGCAAGCAACGACCGGTAGAACCGATTAGATCACCTAGACCTCAGGTTTGCATAAATAGTCGATCAATTTTTAAATATAAGTAAAAACTGCGCTTGCGCCGGTATACCAGTGGAATTATACTCACTCGTTTGTTTACGCTCAACGAGATGATTGCAGCAATTGCCACTCAAAGTCTGGCACGTTCCGCGTTCACTGAAACCACCGGGCGCGACGTGTGTCCCCTCTGTGGGTCGACGGGCAACTTGTTACGAACCCGGCCGCGCCGGCTTATATGTACTATGTACACATACTATGTTGTTGTTTTAGCGACCGGGCTTTCCGACGCTCGTCACTCCATCTTCGAACAGATTTTCTTGTAACTACTATTAAAGTTTAATAATAAGTCCATGATAAGGAAAATTATTTATATCTTTGCAGCAGTTTGTTTACAATAAAATTAAAGAAGTACTTTTACTAAATATTTTAAATTATTAATGATAAAAATATTTTAAAAAATAGAGCTAAGGAAACCGTTTATATCATAGTAATTAGTAAAAGAACATTTCTAGGCTTTTTTGCGCATAACAATCTAAAGTATTCTTAATGTTAATATGTAGTATATATGCCACACATCAGTAGGGACATTTTTTTAGAAGAATCCCAATATGAGTTCTATTACACATTACATATTTAAAGAAAATAGCTGGTCATCTACATAAATACAATAATTTTATTTTGTTAATCTCACTAAAGTTCAAGATGGACTGAACCAAGATTGCTTATTTTAGTCTTGATTTACATTAGAAGGCCAAGGAAAGTTTTACAGAGTTCACTAGGTCATCTAGATATTACTGAGTATAAATCGCTTCTTTGAAATCGATTCCTCATTTTCTTTTCAATATTATTATGATAGATAAAAGATTCCAAGAATTCAATAGTATCAAAATAAGTTCTCGCAGCTCTGAGAGCAGTTGATCCTGCGAGAAACCAGTTAACAAAACAATAAAAAACAACGATTTATTGTGTGGGAGTCGTGACTTGTTACTAAGATACAAACTTATTAGAAGGACGCTCAAAATAACACTGGCCTGGTGGCTTTTGGTGAAATATCCTGATGCAGGTTGTAACTAATATAACATTAGTCTGATCTTTAGGGTATGTTTAATCACGACCTGATAGGTGCAATATAAGCTATCCACAACTTTTCTGACAAATGAAATATAGTGAATCTGTCAAAAAGTCGTGGATAGTAAATCCGACTCTTATCAGAAAGCGGTGCAAAAGCCTCTTAGTTTCGTTTCGCAATTTATATTTATACGTTGCTATAATATTTTTTAGGCATTTTAAAGGGTACAAGTTACAACCATACCATATATTATTTGTATGGATAAGTATTAAACTCATAAGTGATGTTGCTCGTAACTCCATAGCATCGAAAATCACCTAACCGGAAACAGTATATTTTTTCGGGATAAAGACTATCCCATCACCCATGCCCCTTTGAGTGACTCTAAGGCCTATATTTATAGTGCGCGTTTGATACTTTTTAATATAATATAATATCTATGGACGCTTCACACCACGTCAGACTGGCCCCGTGGTAAGTACCTG
The DNA here is from genome assembly GCA_026546445.1 of Cyclargus thomasi. Taxonomy (NCBI): domain Eukaryota; kingdom Metazoa; phylum Arthropoda; class Insecta; order Lepidoptera; family Lycaenidae; genus Cyclargus; species Cyclargus thomasi. The sequence continues at coordinate 11,242 of JAOTAV010055248.1, forward strand.
AGTACTTGTATTAGGGGTACCAGACAACGGAAATATATTTTATACTTTTATACTATGCGCATATTTAATATTTTTATTATACGATAGTTGATACACATATTTAATACACATCCACGACGAAGGAACTTAGAAAAACTTTCGTTCCGTCGGCGGGATTCAAACCCGCCACCCCCGACGTGAGCTACCAAGGTGCACAACCGCTGCGCCACATAGGTCGCCAAAAAAATAAGACACTTAAAGAGTATGATCAAAAAATTTTGAGATGCTGTTTTAATACATAAAAGTCATTTTATTTATGAAAACAGCATCTTAAAGTTGATTGCTTATGATTTTAGTATTAAGCGCTGACTACAATACGGGCCTTAGTATGTCAAACCAAATAAAGCACTTGAGAACAGCAATCAGGATATCTGATCTAGAACGCAAATTTTGTATCACATAGTAATTAAGACACTCTACTAAAATAGAGCTGTTTTCGCCTTCCTGTTCTTCTTTGTTATGGGTATTAAAAACTATGTACCACTGAAAAGCTTCAGCATCATCCCTAGCTTGCTAGTAAGTAGCTTCTCCCCTTTCCAATAACTATTGTTGGCGTATCTTAGATTATCAAATTTTCGATCATAAAACGCAACTGCAACAGCTTGTTTTAAGCATCTGTTATGAAAAATGGTTTCTGAGTAAATGTTAAATAACAAAGGAGACAGAACACAACCTTGTCGTACGCCTCTTTTTAATAGTAATTCAAGGTAATCAAAAATTCTTAATTTTTTTAAAGCATCTTCCTCCAAGTCCACTACAAGTTTTATATTATTCTTAGGCATTTTTCATTTTAGTTCTCTGCTAAACAACAAGCAATTTTTGTTGCGTCAAAAATAGCTTGTTTCAATATTTGTTGCTAGAAGTAAACTAAAAATAGTGAAGTAAAAAAGTATAGCTATAAAGCTTTCTAAATAATAAATATTACATAATATCGTGTTTATATTTTTGAGACCCAATTATGGAGATTAAGTCCCAAAAATGGACATACAAATATTTTTATTAAATTAGCTGTTGTCGGCGACTCCGTCCGCGTGGTAACAAAGATGAGAATTATTAAGTGCTTATCACACTAGCGTCACTAAGTGAAGTTAACAGAACCCGCAATGAAAATTTTAAACTTTAATGTGAGAAATTAACTGAGCAGAGTACAATGAGTAGCATGCACTACAACGGCGGTTGACAAAGCGCCGTTGTAGTGCATGCTATGTATCAGAGATGGCGCTGTATGTTAAGAATGATTTTCCCTATTGCTTTCTTGAAATTTTTCCTTAATTTCCTTTGCTATAAACCTCACGGAGCCCGAGACCTTTCCAACGAATGCAAAGCCGTACAAAAAGGTTCCTGCGTTCTGGAGTTATAGCTTCTGGAAACTGGAAGGAAAACTCAACTTTTTGTATATAGATTTTCTGACTATTTATTTACTATATATTTCATGATTTTTCATTTCTATATTGATCGGTGTGATATTTTATAGGCTATAGGATAGATCACCATATAGCTGAAGAACCATAATCTGCATGGAAAATGGATTGCTAACACATTGTGTACGGACCATAGCTACTTGGGCTACAGAGAAATAATTTCAACCAAATTTCAGACAAATTTTTATAATCCTTTGTAGCGGATTATAATAATTTGTCTGAAATTTGGATAATACAATAATTAGCCTCCCAGAATAGTCTTAAACTGATATATGTACATATAATATGTAATTTTATTTCCAGAAAATAAGCTATTTGTATAATGGGGAAAATTGAAAGAGAGCCAGTTAACGGACCTACATAATTTGGTCGGAATATGTCAATTCCATGTAAGTCGTGAACCGTCGGCTACGTTTTTTTCTAATGATATATAGTGGGCAAGCGAGCAGACGGGTTACCTGATGGAAAGCAACTGCCGTCGCCTATGGATTAGGAAAGTTGGGCCACCAACTCACTCACTGAACAAAACACAGCATCACTCCGGTCGAGCCCGCCCAATCGTGCCGAAGCATGGCTCTCTCTCTGCAAAAAGGTTTGACATAACCCGGCCAAATTATTTAGCTTATTATTACCAATCTTTGCAATTCTACCTGTAAAATTGCTAGTATTAAATTCAAACAGTAAAGTGAGTAATAACTGGTATATTGTCGTATCCTATGATTATTCGTAGGATACGACCCTTATGGGCACCCTAGTCATTGTGGCTTTTTATTTTTATTGCAAATTTGGAATTGGCAGCTCATTATTTATAACCTTCAGTATAAAAACTTATAAAAAGTTAGCTGTGATAACCGGTTAATAAAGTTTTAAAAAATGCCACATTTGTTAGCTCTTGAATTCCTTGGCGAAAAAAAAACGACAAAGGCTATGGTGACCATTATTTGGTGTGCTTGAAAGGATGTGAGGGCAAAAAAAAGATGCTCACGTAAACCTGCCATTAATCTGTGAAAAAAAAAACCTACAAAAAATCTGTTTTGTCTATAGGCCCTTTTTCCATGGAAAGGAAGAAAACCTTCTCCTGTAAAGTATGCTTTTTGCGATTGCTCCCTTATTCATAGGATATGACGATGTAAATGCAAGAAAACAGAGTATTGAAGTTATAATAATAAATTTATTATAAAGCTACACAATAGTTCAGTAAGTATCAAATGGCATTACACCCCTGCAGATGGGACTAGCACATAGACACTCTTTTCTGCAAACATTATGTTTGGGGGCTAAAATATTGTTATTACAACCATAGTCAAATGTCAGCTCAGTCCCTGGCAAAATATCTTTGCTAGCGAATATAGCTATTTTTGGTATCATAGAATTTACCCGAACAGAAATAATTTTACAATTAGGCTCACAGCTGTGGTTTATATAGCGCCCAATATTGCCAATGTAGCTGGGATCAACAAAGGTTTGTATGGTTTTACCATTACAGTGTTCACTTAAGCAAAATATGTAATTCATTTTGCCACACTGTTGATTGACGTTGTTACGGAATATAGCCTGATCCCTTGTTAGCAATTCTCCAGCATATTCACATATAAATGTACCCTGAGGTATAATCTGGCATGTAAATAGGCCTAAACCTTTTGAACTATTTTTACAGCTTTGAACAATAAGACAGTCTATAGGACCCTTTTGAACCAGACGATTTCCACAGTCATCAGTGCATGAACATAGATCATTGCATTCCACAATGAACCCTGAATTTATATCAAATATAGTATTTAATTTATTAGCCCCAGTCTTTTCCTTATTTGTCGAGATATAATTTTGAGCACCCCCTAAATGTTTTAAGCACTTACAGGATGTGTCAACACATTTACTGCAATCACATGAGTGTGTTACTTGGGAGTTATATTCGTTTAGTATGTTTTTGTAATTTTCCGACTCGTCCGAGGGCCCCGGAATACTTTCATCAACATAAACCAGTGTACTAACCATATGAGTGTAGAAATCCTTCATTTTCTAATTTTCTTTTTCTTAATTAAATATTTATACAGGTATTCTATGTAGCGAGCGAATGCTTAGTAAAACACTTCGAGACTTGTAGAAATTTCTATTTATTTGAGTGCTTCTTAATTCTTTTTCTGATAATTTCTTGTTGATAATCACAACTAAAGGGTATGTTGATCCTAGATTAAGAATTAGATTACAAATATTAGTTAAGTATATATACTATAATCTGTGAATCTCAGACCATAAATGAAAGCATAGATTACTACGTACTACTAAAACTACTAAGCTTAATTAAAAGGTACTACTAACTAAGGATACTAATAAAATTAAAATAACTAAAGCCACTTAAGACATTTTGACGGTTCTCAAAATGAAGTTTTGATGTAGAAGCTAGCGCCATCTTTAGTTGTCGCATGTCAGCTTGGTAGCTATATTATTATTATTATTATTATAGGTTAGGATTTTGGGATGGGATAAAAATGTCAAATTTTCATGTTTCAAAGAGTTTATTTTTGTGAAAACTGTGTGTTTGTTAAGTTTAGTTTCCTAATAAATGTGAGGTAACTAAACTTAACAAACACAGATTTCACAGAAACAGAGTCTTTGAAACATAAAAATCCAACACTATAACACAATATTTTAAAGCCCCTTGATATTTTTATATTATGCTACTTTTTAGCAAACGGTATACAAAAATACTTGAACCGTTTACAAGTTATTCAAAACCGTTTTTTTGCGCATTGCAACAGGCGCCCCCCGTTACATGCGAAACATCGACTTACATAGAGACTGCGAACTCGTCACTATTAAAGCCTATATCAAAGAACTCGCAGAGAGATTCTTTGAGAAAGGCAAAGT
>JAOTAV010055259.1:0-41394 GCA_026546445.1 Cyclargus thomasi
TTATGGATTTGTAGGTGTCGGTTGAGAAGTTGAAGAGAAATAAAATTTGCCCCACATTGTTCACAGCAACAATTGTTGAAATGGTTATTCATATGTATGATCAACAGTCTTATATTTCTAAAATGCTTACTGCAAATTTGACATTCAAATTCAATGCCCGTCCCTAGTTTGAATGGCATGATATTATCTTGACTGTCAACGTTCTGCATTTTTCCGTGGTACATTAAGTGATTCTTTAATGAAAGTAAAGTTTCAAAATAAGCAGGGCAGATTTTACATTTCAAATCGTTTACGTCCACTTTTAACACCTTGTCTCGTGTTCGATTATTTAACGCAACTTCAAAATCTCCAAAATTATGACATTGCTCAGTATGTTTTCGAAGGTGCTCTGATTCGATAAAAGCTTCTGAACACACAAAACATTTAAATTTATTAAATGCATAAATGAATGGATATACAGAAGTATTCTGAAAAATTGTTAGAGCATTTCGCTTCCATTGAAGAAAAGGTGTAATATGGCTAGTTACTCCTGAAGAGTTTTTGGTTTTAAATATATTCTCATATCTTATAGTCTTCTGGTTAGCTCCGTTGTTTTTAAAATCGTTGATTGATATTGGTTGTGTAAGAAAATTTTTTAAACGATGTTTATCATTGATTCGGTTAAGTCGAACTTCGGGTTCTAAAAGATATTTTTTCTCTAATAAGTCATCTATATCATTACTTTTCGCCTCCTCTCCACTTTCTTTTTCAAGTTCGGAAATATGAACTGGGTCCTTAATAACATTTAAGTACAAGTCATTTCCTTCAAAATCTTTTATTTTTATTGAGTAACCAGTTTTAACGATGACTCCTAAAAATAAAAATATTTTGTTTGAAGCATTGTAGCTGCACATCAAATATTTCGAGCTAACTTAATTTTGTCGATATATAATGTTTTATTATTTTTACACATACTACCATTGTATTCATGCGCGTAAAAATTTGAATGTGTTTGTCTGTCGTTCTATTACCTCTTTTCGCCAAAACCACTAAACCGATTTAATAAAATTGGATATTTCGTTAATTGTGAGTCTCGAAGAAGGACATAGGATACTTTTTATTCCGGAAAAAGTTAGTACGGTTTTGGCGCCATAAACGAATGTTGGCGCAATGGACTTACGGACATTATCTGGTTTCTAATATCGTATGTGCTTCCGCAGGCAAAGTATTTCTATACTTTGGTATAGGAATACTTTTTTCAGCACAATCAGTTCAGCAGTTTGGACGTGAAGATGTAGCAGACCGACAGACAGACACACTTTCGCTTTATATTATTATAACTATCTTCTGCATTCGTTTATACTGTAATATGAGATAATGTGTGTTTATAAATAAATAAAACAAGACATAAGTGGAAGAAGCAGATAACGTACATTTTAAAAAAGGGTACTACTTAAACGATCCTCTCTTTAATAACATTTTATTAATCACATTTTACGCCTTAGAAAATATAATTTTCCTTCTTAATTACTTAGTCAACCACAACAACACACCTTTGAATCTTGGTATAACAGTCACTCTGTAAACCACCGTAAAATGTAACTCAGCTTGGTGTTTGCAGTTTTTAAGTATCTAAATTTGTGTCATGCATTCAAAAAACAAACCTCTTAAATACTAATACGACATCAAAATATTCAAGATTTTGACTTCTAATTATATAACTTAGTAAGTATATAAATATTTCAAATGTAAGTCATTCTTCATTAATAGACCGTCAAATTTACCTAAAATTACAATCAAAAATTCTCTTCTAAATCTATCTTTGTATGAAGGGATTCATAAAATAATGATCGAATTTCACATCAGAAGGTCGTTTGATCATTTATAAATCCACTATCCCTACTAACATATAAATTATGTAAATCAATCAAAAGGTGTCTGTCTGTCAGACTTAGCGACTCATAGAAAATTTGGTAAGAAATCGTTCAGCCGTTTTGGCGGTAAAAGGTAACCAAAGTTTTTAGGCTTCATTCGCTGCTTACTGATAAAATATATGAAAAGCTATCCACAATTTTTGGATAAAATATCCATACAACATCTGTCAAAAAAAATGGATAGACTACTAGACTAGCTAGAGCTGTGCGACTGCGGTGCGAACCGCTTACTTCATATTTTGTTAGAACTGTCACTAATAGACTGAGAGCTGGTAGCAATTTTTGAGTTGTTATTTGAGGCAAACTGAAACCGTATATGTATCTCGTCTATTATAGCCCAATACAGAATTGCAGACCTGGCTGGTGAGAAGCGGGGCTAAAAAGAACTTAAAAAAAAGGTTTAAATATGTCTCTATCAATGTGTCTATATTCAACTACAACATATAAAAATTACATATTGCCTCAAACATATTTTTTATTTTATAGGTATGGTGTAGTGTAGACCACGCTTCTCATTAGTCATTAAAAAGTCTGCAGTGTCGTACAGCTGCCATTTTGTATGTGTTGTGTGGTGGCAAAATTGTACCTATACGTCTCTGATACTAGACGCGTGTTCCATCGCTCTGTAAGACCCATTTTGATGAAATTTTTTATATGTATTCAGGGGGATTTGGAGAATGATTTAGACTTATAAACCAAGACTGGCAGGACAACGTTTGTAAGGTCCATTACATGTTATATTACAAGATGAACTGAAGACTAGCTAGTTTAGAAGATATAAAACGTAAAATAGTGATGACTTGCAAATTCTGAGGCCGAGTTAGCAAATTCGTTGAAGAACTCATACGGACAAATAAATATTGACGACCTCAGTGGCTCACTTGGTAAGCGCGTTGGTAGCTTGAGCCGGGGGTCGCGAGTTCGAATTCCGCCAACGGAGTAAAAGTTTTTCAATGTTCCTTCATCTTGGATGCGTATGTAATATGTGTATCACATAATAAGAAACTTAAATATGTGTATAGTACACAAGTATTAAATATATTTCCGTTGTCTGGTACCTGTCACACAAGTCTCTCGGGTATTTAGCAGGGGACCAGACTGGCGTGGTGAAAAACGTCCTATTATTTTTTGTAGGCGCTGTAAAGGAGATCAATTACTTTATTAGAGGGTATAATATATTCTTGATTTTCTGTTATTAAATTACAAGTTTTAATGTAGCCAAATAAAAATTCAATGTCCGATTTTATTATTTCTCTTTAAAAATACCGGATTTTCACGTTATTGGACGCTTTTGGACTCGAAAAATTATTTAAAATTAAATAATGTGGGTATAATGTACAGCTAGATATACCAGCTAGATAAAGAAAAAGGAAAGTTACAAGATTTGTCAAAATTATATCGAAAAAAAAAAAAGAAATATTCCAGTGTTGCAAGAATGTAAGTTATCCGATTTTTCCACTTATATCTTCAATTATGGTATAGCCAGCCACTAGTTATTTTCTCTGTAAGTCACGGTAAATGTCTAGATGTCTAGATGATTTTTTTTAGCATCTAAATTATTGTCGTGCATCCAAAAAGCAAACCAAATACTAATATGACACCGAAATATTCGAGAGATTTTTAGCTTCTAATTTTAAAACTTACACCCTTAATATATTTAAACAGTGTTTAATTAATCAAGATTCTGTCGTGTGACGTTTCCAATACGAGAGCAGTCCGATAAGTACTTAGCCTCACCGCCCGGTGACGCCATAATCGCAAGAAAAGTTTGCAATTCTATAAAACCTCCTTGTAGGCGGATACTTTCAAAATTTCAGCCATATTGGATTTTGGATGTATAGATTCCTAAAGTTTGAGTATGTGGCCAAATAATAATTCTGTGACCGATTTTATTATTTCCCATTATCAAATACTCCATTTAAATACTGAAATACGCCTGTTTAGGGCGCGTGTTTAGCCAGGTCAATTTTTAGTTAGCCAGACTAGAATTCACGGGAAAAATAAAATGCGAAATATGTATATTTATAAGTTTATTGCTAATAAATTAAATAATATTATACGTTACACAAAAAGTATCAAAGAAATATGAAATATTCTTAAATTTCGTGTAATTTTAAATGATCCTTTAAATTCTTACGACGAAGAAAAGTCAGACCGCACAATTCACATTTGTAATTCTTTTCGCCCGTGTGTATAATCATATGCCTTTTTAGTGTATCTTTATGGAAAAATCTTTGAAGGCAAATTTTACATTGATGGTTTTTTTCCTGAAGATGAACAGATCGTGTATGGCATATCAAATGATATTTCAATGTAAATGCACGTCCACAAGTTTCACATTTGTGGATGCGGGTCGTTTGATTATGCACATCCTGTAAGTGGATGGCTCTACTGTAATTCGTGTTAAATCGTTCAGGACATATGGGACATCGTCTCGGGTACACTTTTAAATGAACACCGCGAACGTGAAGGGTAAGCTTATAACTGGAACTGAAAACTTTATTACATTTGTCGCATGGAAAGTTGCCACTTTGGTGAACTTCTAAATGTTTTCTTAACAATGGCAAAGTCATGAATCCCGATCCGCAAACTTCACAACTGTAATTACTAAAATGCACTCTCATATGAATAACTAAAATTCTAAATTTTAAAAAAATTTCATCACACATACTACATTTATAGGTCGATCCATCTCCGTTTAATTTAAACGGTATTATATTATCGTTTGCATCTGGATCGATTTGCTTCTGATGCTCGTTTTTCAAATGTAATTTTAGGTCCATAAAATTTTCTGGACGATGTGAGCATATTTTGCATGAGAGTTCACTGATATCAATCTTTAACACGTTTTGCCGTCTGTTTTTGAGAAGTCTTTTAACCGGCGCGAATTCGTGATTTTCAGTCATGTGTCTCCTTAATAATGATGCGTCTAAGAAAAGCTCTGCGCATACGTAGCATTTGAATTTGTTGTTTAAATAAATGAATGGATAAGCTGTCGAAAATTCAAAAACTGTTAATGCGTTTTGGCGATAAACACACTTGTCTTTGTTTTTATATTTATCTGTGGAGTTGGCTACAAGTTTAGCAAGTTTTTTTAAATTGGACACAGTGCCCAACGGTTTACATAGCGTCCGATCGTAGGTGACTTGAAACAATGGGACGATCCTCCGTGACGGCTGTTGGTTAGTTGTTGACAATTCTGTGTCCACGCCTAGAAAAAAAAATAAAACTGTATTTGAATGTTAAAAGAATTTTCTAGATGAGATAGTATTTGGCTTAATGAACCTAGGTTTTTTTATTTTATAGAAAAATTACGAATCTAACTCAGAGCAAGTAACGCTTTAATTTGTTAGCTACCACAACTGTTCCTCGTCGAGAGCAGGAACCAGGAGAGCAAATGTGAGAGTCAAAACCAGATCGGCCCTAGGAACCCAGGTTCTAGACGAGGTAATATATGGCGTTTTGACCTTAATTTTTAGAAATTAAGGACAAAACGCCACATGTATTCAAATGGGTTCCGTGACTATTGACGCGCAATTTTTACCTACGACGGAACGGTTATTATAGTAAGTAGTCGGATTTCATGTTATTTTATAATTTTACTTCATAAGTAGTCGGTTATAAAAGGAAGGCCAACGTTTTTTTTTTTTAAAAATGAGTAGCTAATTTTAAACAAAGCTAAAATATTATATTGAGTATAATTATGTGATTAAGTAACTCACTTATGCAACAATGGTTTGTTCTGTGTATTAAGCCATCTGAGGTTAATTTCATGTCATATATTAACACTCTCAGCTTGATGGTGAATTTTGACGTGTTGCTTAAGAGTTTGTTTTTGAATGAAAGATCCGCCACAAAAGCTACAAATAAATCTTCTATCATTTTCATGTATTCTCATGTGTTCTCTCAAAGTATATTTTCTAGCGTACGACTTCTTGCACACCATACATTGAAACTTTCTTTCTCCTCCGTGTTTTATCATGTGCTCTTTCAATTCAGACGTCGAATAAAATTTCCATTCACATTTATCACACGAATACCTTTTTTCTTTCAAATGAACTGTTCTTATATGTTTTTTCAATTTGCCACTCAACGTAAACACTTTGGGACACAAGGAACATTTGAATTCTTTTAACTTTACATTGTGGACGATCAACATGTGCTTGTTCCTTTGGAAGTAATTTTTGAAGGTTTCCGGGCAGTGAATACAACAATGCCTTTTGATTTGGTTATGCACCGTCGCGATGTGCTCGTTTTTGTAATTTATGGAACGAAAAACTTTATCGCACATTTCACAAGCGAACGTCCCCATTTCGTGGGAAAAAGAGTGTGTCCTCAGACGATCAGGTGTTATGAAGCCCGTTCCGCACTGTTCACAAATGAAGTTTTGAAAGTGAAAATTCATGTGGTGGTTCAATGTTTTAAAGTCGTCATACTTCTCATCGCACAGAGCACAATCGTAGGTATCTTTTGTAACTTTAAATGGCAATACATCGCCATTAATCCTTAAATCCAAATTTTTGTCGTGTTCTACTTTTAGGTGATTCCGAATCGTGTAAAAATGTATATGCTTCGAACAAACTTTACATACTGAATCAGTTATGTCTACTTTGACCAGCTCGTGTTTCTTCAATTTGCATAAGGCGTCCTTTATGTGTACATAGCTCAGTCCATCGTGTTTCACAATATTGTGGTGTCTTAACAATTCCGGATCGGTAAACTTTTGGTCACAATAAAGACATATGTATTTATTTATTTTCCATTTAAATGGACAAAGTCTTGTGTACTCGAGTAATATTGCTGCGTTCCGCTTTTTGGCCATAATCGTATCGATGTCAAATTTCTTTGCATTTTCTACACTAGCTTTTGGGTAAATATCTTGAAGTTCATGGTCGATAATGCTACCTAAAATGATAAAACAAGTGCATCAACATTTAACAGGGTAGGTATTTGAGTTAATTTTTATATATACTCGTATTAGTCTCAATCCAATTATCTTTTACTATTATTATAAATAATATTTATAGGTAATACCTATAAATATTATTACCTAATTATTTTATGATTGTAAACGTTTCTTTCTGTCAGTCAGATTCCACAGGATAAATTTGTGATTGCCCTAACACCACGCGGGCGAGCCCGGAACATAAAATCTCATACTTTTACTGGCAAAAACTGGCAACCAAATTTACGAAGAAGACCCAGGCCCCATTGGTGCGTTGCGTCGTCCCTGCATCGACTATGCGGCGTTTTTCACATATTTTTTACGACATTTTACATGGGAGGAAGGGTTATAGGCTGTGTTGTCGGAGTTCATTATGCAAACTTTAGTCGCAATGTCGTACGTTGTGTGGCATAGATTGCTTTGATCAGTTGCGACGAAACGCAGCGCACTGGTGGAACCTGGCTTTAACCATTAATTACCGGCTACTTGCGGTTTAGTGAGGAAAATAAATTGTGATAACTTTCGCGGTAAAAAGTAGCAGCATGTGTTAATCCAGAGTATCCGCTTGTTCCACACATTTTTTTATGAAAATCCTTCGCGTTTATAGGCTTAGGTTGTTAAAGTCTGCGGCCAAACCGCTCAGACGCAGTTTCACCAATTCACAATAAATGAAAAACTATGTATGTAGGTCTGTTTGTTTGTTACCTCTTTACACAGAAATCGCTAAACCGATTTTGCTGCGGTTGCTACTATGTGATTAAAAAAAATAGCTTTTTGTCTATGTGTACTTAGGCGTAGTTATTCAGGACATCGAAAGTAATGCTTAAACTCTATAATTAATTAAAATGAAATGTCTAAAAACAGAAAAACCCGACTGCAGGAATCATTGCAATTTAAATATCAAGTCATATATATTTCTACAAATGGGCGGTAAAATTAAAATTTTAGAACCTTACTATGTTGACTTAAAAATACAACATTTTGATTTTTAAATTTTTTGTATGTGTTACTTGCGCTATCAAGACGAATCTTCAGTACGGCAAGGCGTATCAAACAATTATGCATACAAACATAAAAAAACATAACCCTCCTGGTAGCAGTCGGGTAATAATATCTGTGGTGGTGTGGTAATTAGGTGATGTAATAATTGAAACAATTGCATTAGAATAATTATGCACAATAACATATCTAATATATTTACATGTAGATGTTTTATATAGGTACAGAACTGTTTGCTCATATTCCAGTAGAGTTACATCTCCCACAAATATAACGTCTAACACGTTTCAGTCTTCACTTGCGTAGGATGATGAACCCTAACGTGTTGTTTTAAGCTACATTTTTGAATGAACGACTGTCCACAAACCGGGCACACGAACCGCCTGTCGTTGTTGTGAATTCTCATGTGTTCTCTCAAGGTCTTTCTCCTGGCGTAAGACTTTTTACATACGTCGCAATGATATATCCTGGCGCCCACGTGCTTCACACCGTGCTCCTGGAGCTCGTAGTTGGAAAAGAACTTCATCCCGCACACGGAACACGAGTGGTTTCTCTCCTGTAAATGCTGTGATCGTATGTGAGCCGTGCGGCGGCTGCACAAGTCAAAAACCTTCGGACACTGCGGGCAGGGAAACAGGGCCGTCTTTTCCCCGTGCACGGTGTTCAGATGTTTCATCCTATATTTATATGAGGCAAACTTCTCATCGCACAACGGACACTTGTACCTCTTGTTCGAGCGGTGCACTTTGGCGACGTGCGCGTACAACGAAGCGTAAGTTGGCAGCGTGTCCCCGCAATGCTTGCACGGGAAGTCTCTCCGCTCGTGGGTTCGGCAGTGGTTCAACATTCTCTGCATCGTTGCGAATCTCTTGCCGCAAGTCTCACAAATAAAATGTTCGTAATGATCGTTCATGTGCTTGTGGAGGCTGAGGAACATTTCGTAGCGTTTCCCACATATCTGACAGCAATGTTCGTCTTTACTCAGTTTGTATGGCAGAACACTTTCACCGTATCTGTCGATGAGGTTCTCGCCGTGGTCGCCTAAGTGAGATTTAAGAGCATAATAATCGCTTATATTTTCTCCGCACATTTTACAAATGGTTACTCCGAAATCCATTTTAACGGGATCATATTTTTTTATATTAGGATAATGGTCCGAGTGGTGTGTCTGGGTGTGCTCTCTCATTTTCTCCGGTTCTATGAACGTGCTCTTACAGAAGTAGCACAAGTACGTGCCCTTTCTATATTTGAATGGGTACGCTGTACACGAGGCCAAAATCATTTTTATATTCTTTTTAAAAGCCGCTCGCCTTTCGATTCCTTCGGATCTTTTTCCAATTTTTTCGACTTTTGGCAATAATAGCTTCATAACATTTGTAATTTCGGTTTCCTTTTCCACAACCTCGGCAGTTTCAGTCCCTAAAAATAGAAAAAGATCCGATATAGGAAACCTTCCGTTGTTTTTATACGATGTAAGCCTACGAATGCGTTTCAGTTTGATATTGTAACATAAGAAAGATTAAACGTGATATTTAAAAAGTTTCAAGTATATTGTAAAATAAAAAACTCTTTTAGTAGTTGGTAAAGAAAGTAGTCGGACGACAAACGAGATGATATATAACAGTATTTTTTTTACTTTAAAATTGAATCGATTTCAAAATATGAAACCACTAAATTTGTTTAAATAATACTTTTATTATTAGCACAAACAATATAATACAGTTGGTGCAAGGGTGGCGATATCACAGACCTACGGTGTAAAAGACATCTAGGTTTACTCTGAGCCAAGGTTAGAAAAGGCCTATTGGATTATACAGGATGTCCGAGAATTATACGAAAAGAACGCATACGGTTTATTACAAGCCCATTCGGAAAAAATGCCTAATGCGTTGAACGATCGAGCGTCTTATAAAAGGTCTAAAATACCTACTCAAACTAAGTCGCACTGCATATAATATTATTTATGAACATCAAGTGTAGATCGCGCTTATTAGTTAGTCCAACGTACTTCAACAGATGTGACATAAATCCCGATAAATCGTCTTACCCATCCAGTGGGACCATTATCAGAATCGACAGTCTGTATTAATTTCAAGGGACCTTTATCACATAAATACATCGTACATATTCTATATTCGTAAGTTAATTGGATTATCCATTGATTTGCTTATGGATATTATTAAAAACTATATTAAATAGTGCACCACTTTTAAACATTATCTACATTACCTCAGAATTATTTGCATTTTCTTTAAAGTTTAATTTTTTTTAATACTTTTTTAATACATGTACTGGGTCTCCTAAAACTAAATGTCAGGCTAAAATGGGAGAACTAGTTGTACCCATCATGGCTTAGACTGTCTGCGACGCAGAATATCAACAGTGTAGTAACTACGGCGTAGAACTTCTACAGTGCAGTATGCGACTACGGCGTAGTATTTCTACAGCGTATTGACTACGGCGTAGAATATCCTACGGCGTAGTATTTCTACAGCGAAGTGGTGTAGTATGTAACTTCGGCGTAAAATTTGACTACGTCGTAGTTATTGTACAGCGAAGTGAGTGGCATAGTATATTTCTACGGCGTAGTGTTACTATGAAGTAGTGCCTACGACGTAGTAACTCTACAGCGGAGTGACTACGACATAGTATATTTACAGCGTAGAATGTGATTATGGCGTAGCAGTTCTACAGCGTAGTGACTACGACGTAGTAATTCTACATCGTAATGACTACGGCTTACGTGATTAATTCATAGTGACTATTGAGAATGTGCCCGACAGTAGCGCCATCATGTAAGCGCAAAATACATGGTGCATGTCAAACATTGACTGACATACGCTTAATCTATATCATTATATAAAATCATTTGTCCTGAACTATATGCATTTAGGATTAAACGTACAGACTAAACCACTGATCGTAGAAACATGAAATTTGGAGGCAGTGTTCTCCGTACGACAAAGGTGACAAATAAGAACGGATTTTTCGTAATTCGTAAGGGGGTAAAAAGGGGGGTTAAGTTAGCATGGGAAAAAGCGAATCCTTTGTCCGATCCGAAAATTTGAGAAAACTCTTTTTTCTTTGATACATTTTATGAAAATGTTCATAATAATTTTTGGAATATCAAATATTATAAATGTGGAAGTGTGTCTGTCTGTTCTCTCTTTACATTCAAACCTCTGAACCGATTTTGCTTAAATAGAGATACTTAGAGCATCGGGGCCTTCCTCGTATCTCATGGGATCCGTAAATGTTTTCGGAATAAAAAGTATCCTATATCATTACATAGATTCTTCAGTGATTTTCGAGTCGGTTTAACTCCCACCAGCTACTTTTTATACAACAAGCAAAAAGATCATCCACTGCTGATAATTCTCCTAAATTGAGTGAAGTCATTAACAATTACTGCGCTTGTACTTATGTGTTTTGTGTTTGTATGCTCTAGACTGAAACATTCAGTCATTGTCGCTTATGCTGCGGCCCTTATTTAAAATTATCAGATATTAGCAGATACAGAAGCTGGATTTTTCAAGATTGATTTGAATATTAGTGAGATAATAGTTCTATGTATATCGAATAACACGCTCGATACTGAAAAACGTCAACTTTAATAAGACCATTTTAGTTTACATTTCCGCCGCGGCAAGCGCTGCTGTGGATTTCTCTTTTCCTCCATACACTTTTCACGTCCTCAATACTATAGCGTAGACTGCCTAAGGTGCAGTATGTGACTAAGGCATAGCAAATTATTTAATACTCATAATATGCACAGATTTCGCCGTACAGTCTATGGAGTTTACAGACTGACTTCTCTATTGTCTGTCCATTTGTTAACACAGTGTCCTAGACAAAATAACACCTAATTATAAATACAAAATGAGACTTGTGATATATTATTTTCCTTTTAATTTTCGTTTAATTTCATACAAATTCAACCAAAATTCAAAATATTATGAAACCAATAACACTAACCGATCACAACGATAACTCCAGTTTCTTCATAGCCTCTGCGTGAGAATGATGCGTTCGTATGTGGCTCTTTAAGCTACATTTCTGGACGAATGAATTGTTACAGTACTCGCAGACGAACCGCCTATCGTTATTGTGTATTCGCATGTGTTCCCTCAACGTTTTAATTCTCGCGTAACTTTTCTTGCAGACGTTGCACTCGAATTTTCTCTCCCCGATATGACGTACCAGATGGTTTTTGAGACGGTGGGAGGTGACAAATTTACTCGGACAGAACTCGCATTGGTGCGTTCGATTTTTTATATGCACGTATCTAATGTGCTTCGTCCTCTGATCGCTTATGGGGAAGACGGCTGGGCACAGGTGGCAGGGATACTCGACTACCTTGCCGTGCGCCTGCTTCATGTGACGCAACCTGTCCAAGTAACGCATGAAGGTCTCGCTGCAGTACGGACACCTATATCTATGCTCAGGACCGTGGACGCTTTTGAAATGAGTATCCCTGAGCGCCTTCGTCTCGAAAACCTCCTTGCATTTGGAGCACTTAAAAGTTTTCGGTTTCGATTCATGTGTCAATTGATGGGACAGCATGCGATATTTGCCAAGGAAAGTTTTACCACAGTGCGGGCAGATGTTGTTCGGATAGTGTTGGTTCATGTGCCTGTTCAAATTAGTGAATAGGGCAAATCGTTCGCCGCAAAACGCGCAAATAAATTCTCTATCGGACGACAGGAAGGGCGTCACACCCAAACCGACGTCTTTCAGTATCAGCTTATCGTGCACGATCGACAAGTGATCACAGAGAACTTCCAAATCCTTCATCGTTTGCGAACATATTTTACACTTCAGATCGGATATTTCGACTTTAATGTGATCTAAGGCCTTAGCGGTCTTAATCGAGTTTACGATACTTTCGTGTTCGGTCATGTGTTCTCTGACACCGATAAAGTCAGCGAAAGTTTTGGAGCAGCACCAGCAAATAAATAAACCGCGTCTCCATCGGAACGGGCAGGCATTGGAAAATTCTATTATTGCCGCTGCATTTTCTCTGTGATCATTAAACCTGCGGCGTTTCGTTTTCCATAAAATTGTCATGGGGTCTCCTAAAAACAAAAGAAAAATACAAGTGACTAAAGCGCGAAAGCTCAAACTTCAATGTTCTGTAGACTAAAATATGTTATCTGGGATAAGAAAATATTCACTGAAGGGCACTAATTAAAATCATAATCGATTGTTTTAGGCAAATAGGCTACGACTAACGGAACCCCCTACAATTATTTGCCATATTTTAATGATTTGTATTATATACCGGAAGATAAATGTCGTAAACTTTGGAAGAACTACTTTGACGAAAGATTTTGCACTAAAAGGAAATAGTTCAGAACAATACCTGCCGTACCGAGTAACTCCTGGATTGATATAACCATTATGAGCAGGGGCGAGGTTTTACTAGCTTTCAGGTTGCGATCCGGCCACATTTCATTTAAAAGTTTTGCTTACTTGATCTGAAAATCGGACTCTCTTAATTGTTCGCGTTATGCACGGATATGCGATACCTACCACCTGCTCATGGAGTGTGACCGTAAATTGTTAAGTTGGACTTAATTTGTAGAAACAACAACATAGTATTTTAGTTATATAATTGATAGGCTCCCTCTCCACCCAAAATGGGTCTAGATACGCCAATGTATGTTGTGCATGTAACACAAAGACTACAGAACATATTTTGATAATATTTTGTACACAGATTGGATATGAAGTAAGTTATAATAAAGGACACTTTTTGGTTCGATTTAACTCTCTAGAAAAATATTTACGCGGGCGAAGCCACGGTTAAATGATAGTATTAAAATAAAAATCGGCAGTACTTGAAAAAAAAAACACTTTAAATCATGTAGTAATTTACTTCCCATTCGAGTTAATGCTGTCTGTATGACATGATAGAACAATAATAACGAAAAAAAACTAATAGTTATAATGATACATTTAAAGATACAAATTCAGATATTTTATTTCAAATACCTTTAATGCACATTTGCTTACAAATAATAAAAACTGTAAGAGTAACTTTGTTAAAATTGTTTCGCGAGGCGTGTCAAAAATATTGTACATATTTTCTATATTT
Source organism: Cyclargus thomasi (assembly GCA_026546445.1). Lineage (NCBI taxonomy): Eukaryota > Metazoa > Arthropoda > Insecta > Lepidoptera > Lycaenidae > Cyclargus > Cyclargus thomasi. Next base: position 13,955 of record JAOTAV010055259.1, read on the forward strand.
AGGCTCAACTTACACCGAAAGAGCGGCGACGGGCAACGGAGCGCGGAGTCCAGCGACTTCTCGAGCAGTCGCGGGAATCCGCGCACCTTCCCGAGCCCACCCGCGATGGTCGATAATAAGTATTATAGTAACGAAAATAAAGTTCAAATTTATATCACACTGAAACTGCGTTTCGCTTCGTTGCCCTTCGCCGCTTTTTCGGTGTGAGTTGAGCCTTAGGGGGCCATCAACAACAAATTTGTACATCTAATGGCAGCCCGATACCCATTAGATGTACAAATTCAAAAGAGTATTAGTGTGGGAGGTAAGTTTTCAGTTTTTTTTTTTAATTCATAGACATCGGCACACACAGCTTCGAACTTTAGCAAACAATTTTTCATTTTAGATTAATTATATCCGCAAATATATCGTTAATCCGGGCGGAAGTTGGATACTAATGACTATGACTAAAACTCACAGCCTTGACAACAGAGTCATTATAAAACATTAAATTATAAAATCTTATCGTAACAGCTTGATTATACCATGGATGTAGAAATAAAGCCAGCACGGAACCGATCAGAGCGAGAGCTTAGACAAGAGGTCTATCTACTAGAGAGACAAAATACTAACGTCACTGAATTAAATGGTGAAAATCAAATAAGTGATAAGACAGCGAATACGGTATTAACAATAATATTTAAGAACAAGAAATAAGACATCCAGGTGTACCGTGTCGTTCGGCTCGATTAAGATTAATAGCCCTCTAGAATGAAATTTATTGCATTTTTTAGCAAAAACAGCTTATTTTAAAGTATTAATCAAATTCCTTCCTGTTCATATACTGGATGGATTATAGATACAGGAAACGACACTAATTCAAATCTTAACATAAGTATTAGAATGCAACCAGCAATAGGGAATATGCATTATTTTTTATTCTTTCTTTAAATGAAGTTATCGTTATTGAAAAACGATGTACTCGTAGTCTAATTCGTTTATTGAAAAAATTGAAAACAACAATGTTATAAGCCTTTAAAGTAGCCAGAACGAGAGATCTGATATTGTGGTGACGTCAGTTTACTAACTGTATACAAAGTTCATACTAAATTACGTTTTGAGAGAAAGAGACGGGTAGAAAACTTAAATCACTAATATCTTACTTATTTCTCAACATAATTCAGAGATTTTTTGTCATTCTGTATATCTTTTAGCCCACTATCATAATATTTTGCATTCAATTTTTGTTTGATAGTCATCTTCCCTATTATTGTAAACCAACAGAACACAATGTTAAATTGTATAAAAAGTGTAAAACATCCTATTCTAACAATGTTTTTAACAAAAACAAACATATATTTATGACGAATCTAAGGGTTTTTTTATTTCTAAGGTTTACGCGAGTATCACTCATGATTTTAAACACTTACGGATTTTGTCACGGAGCACTTTTTGATTCCCGACGTTTCGGCTGTCGGTCCACCCGTGACCGCGGCCGCTGGAAAGCAGCCGAAACGTGCTCCGCGACAAAATCCGTAAGTGTTAAAAAACCATAAGGGTTTTTTGACAAGTTACCAGTAACTTAAAACTTAAATTGCTCCTTACTTAATAAAGATTGGCAACAATAAATATCCCAGTCATGCCCTTGGTATAATATGCGTACCAAAACAGTATACAACAACAGAAACATACATCTACTGCTTAGTACTAGAATATCAGTCATTTTAATTAAAAGTTCGTTTTCCTGTTATGAACTTTCCTAATGTGGGCGTATCGCGATGATCCGGATGTAAACACTGATGGGCACAGAGTACATTTGTATTCGGACTTCTGATCATGTTCTTTAGCGAGATGAACCAATCGTGAATGGCAAGAATCAAAGGGAACGCCGCAGAGCGGGCAACGGTATCTTTTTTTCGGGCCGTGCACCACCGCCACGTGCCGGTTCTTCACCGCACCGTTCGGGAATACCTTGTCACATCTCGTACAATGGACTTCACCCGATTCGTGGCTCCTCTGATGAGCCACTAGCTTGTGTTTCGTAGCGTAACCCTTTCCACATACGTGACAAACGAAACTTTGATAATGCTTATTCATGTGAACCAAAAGCTTCATGAAACTTTCGCACAAAATTCCGCAATTTAAACAGTGAAACTCTTTCTTAGTTAGGACGAACGGCATCACGCCATCACCAGAATTAGGACTAAAACTCGTATGATGCCTTTCAGATAAATGAATTTTAAGATCGGTTATACTCCCGATAGGAATGTTGCAAATATTACATTTTAAGTCGGTAATATCTATTCGCAGCGGAAAATATGGCCGAATGACAGATGAATTGAATATATCGAGTTTATGATGTTGGTGCGAATGCTCGCGGAGTTCGGTTACATCCACGCAAACTGTGCAACAATATGCGCATAAAAATTTTCCACGCGTCCATCTAAAAGGTACCGCATTGGAATATTTTAAAATGTTTTCAGCGTTAGCCTTTTCCTCCGTCTGTTTCTTTTTCCACTCGATTTTTATAGAAGGCTTTGATATTGCTAATCCATCGCTCCCTAAAAATAAAAACAAACTGTGAACTGAGTGGTCTAGTTTATCTAAATAATAGTTACTACGTTAACTGTGGTCGAATATAAGTCAATCGGGCCAAAACCATTTATCCGCGATGAAGCCAATATTATATCTATTTATTGGTTAATAGGTTCTGCAGTTAAAGTTTCAAGAAGCAACAGGCAGATTTTTGCGTACACGTGATAATATTATACCGCTTACAAACGTTTAAAAGAGAATAACTTGTGTTGTCTTTCATAAAACACTAAAGGTATAAAATTTCACAACTAATAAGAAAGCTAGAGATATTACTTGACTCGGTTAGTCACCTATGAAAAATATGCTAACGCGCGAGACTTTTACGCGAGCATATCAAAAATAAAGTTAGGATGTATTTTGTTTTTTGTCACAAAACATGTTTGTTTTTCTTCTTGGATTTTTTTTGTGGAACTTGAAGACATTAATGTCTGGTTTACACTTATTACGTAGATAAGTAATTAACTAAATTTTAACTTAATTTAAGTCATTTAACTTGCAACTTGCCACAAAATTTTGTGTTCACATACAATTATTACCTTAAAATTAAGTTTCCTACTTATCAAGTTCACTAAATGTCTTCAAGTTCCAAAGCAACACAAGTAACGATTTCTTTGTAAAGCTATGTCCATTCCGTCATTAAACCTCTCTTAAACGAGAGCCGCGACTAAATTGTTATTTACTTTTGTGTTTGGTCTTAAAATGAACAGCAAGTTTACTATTGTTTTCAAGGAGTTTCCCACAGATTAAACACTTGTAGTCGAGCTTTTGATTGTGGGTATTAAATAAATGCGTGGCTCTGGTGTGATAGGATGTAAATACTTCAGAACAACGCGGGCAAGAATAGCGTACGCCTTTTCTATGTACTCTCCCCTTGTGAGATCTTCTAGCTGCTCTAGTTTCTAATACTTCATTGCATTCTCCACATGGAAAACTTCCAATTTCGTGTGACTGGACGTGAGTCCTGAACCTGGACATGGATATGAAAGCCTTGCCGCATGCGTCGCAAACATAATTTTTATAATGACTGTTCATGTGTACGTTTAATTTTGAAAAGAGAACGAAGGACTTAAAACATATTTGACATTCGAAATCATTCGAATTTAATTTGAACGGCAAAACGCCGTCGTTGTAATCTTTATACCATACTTTGTCGTGAAGATCGATCAGATGTTTCTTAAGAGAATCCATGTCATATAATTCTTGTTCACATATTCTACAACGTAACTCCGATATGTCTATCTTTGCCATGTTGTTCTCTTTGAGCTTCGAGAAAATCCGATTAGTGATTTCTTCTGATAGATGATTTTGTACGTGTTCTCGTAAGGTCGACGGATCCAAAAGCTTTTTATCACAATAAGAGCAGTAAAATGTGGAATGGCACCATCGAAATGGCCACGCGGTGGAACATGTCAGTATCGTCATGGCGTTCCTGCGCATCATCGTTATAGCGATCCTTTTATCTGACTCCTCGGCCAGCTCGTTGTTAGCACGACGGCGTCTACGCATCTGCCTTGCACAAACGTTCTCGGCTAACTTTCTACGTCGCCTAACTACTATCAAATCATCTTTTGAATCCGCAATAGCGGAACCTAAAAAGAGAATATTAAAATTATAAAAAAAATTGATATTAGGATTACGACTAATAAAATAATGTAAGGACATTATTATTTAAATAACTGATTTTTTAATTGAATACGATTATGATCTTTTGATTTTTTATAAAAGTCATCACATGGTTGTTTATCGTATAATAAATACCATAAAAAAAGATGAGAAACAAGATCGTGTCCCCCCAAGAATTTAGAATCTTTTTTGATTAAAGCTACACTATCCACCATTTTTCTAGTTTAAACTTATGCAAGCCAAACTATAAAAATATTGATGAATGAGACTGCTGCATACTTGAATGGTACGCATATGCTTAACCAAAACTTTTCTTAAACAGCAGGAAAAAGATTAGCAGGGTTTAAGTGCCTTTTTATTTTTAACAAATCGTTACATTTTAATAACATAATAAAAGTTTTACAGGTACTAATGTAACAAGCATCCATTTCAAAGAAACTCAGAAGGAAAGTTTGTCTATTTATTGATGCCTATGAAAAAAATATTTCCGAAGGAAACAGATTTCTTATCTCGTCGAGCCACATTTTACACGAGTACTTTTGAAATAAAATCATGCAGCACAATCATCTTCTACAACTCACGAGATAACAAGTTTCAGTGTGTGGGTAAGCATGTGCTTCTTGAGCTGTCCAGTTTGAAATGACAGTTTGCAATAATCACATGAAACGTTATCTTTTAGATTATGCACCGATTTCACGTGTCTAGATCGCATGCCGCTAGTCTTGAAGGAGAGATCGCAATGCGAACATTTATAAGAAACTTCCTTTTTATCGTGTTCGTCTTTCAAATGTTTCATTCGATGATAATAACCGCCGAATCTCAAGTGGCACAGCGGACACTCGTAGCGGAGGCGTTTATTGTGCTTTCTCGCGTGACTATCTCGCGTACGTCGACGTGGGAACGAGATATTACAAATTCTACAGGGAAAGTTACCGGTCACGTGTACCTCTGAATGTTTTCGGAGACGCAAAGCATCCATAAAGACCTTGCCACACGTCGAACAGATATAGTTTTGATAGTGGCTGTTCATGTGCTCGTATAATTTAAGATAATTGTTATGGTCGACGTCACATAGCACACACTTCCAGGGGTCGTCCAGTCGAAACGGCAGTATTCCGTCGGAATACGACAAATTCAAATCGAAACCGTGTTCGATGGCGTGTTCTCTCATATGATCGACGCTCGAGAACGGAACCTCGCAAAGCGTACAGGTAGCGTTAGTGACGTCGACGCTTATAAGCGTCATTTCTTTAAAAGTTTTGTAAATGTCTTCTACGGTTTTATTGGTATAACAAGCGCGGACGTGAGCTCGTAAATCTTTGCATTCCATAAATTGATCTCCGCAGTATGCACATTTAAATTTATTTGTCTTCCATTTAAATGGCGTCAGTGACCAACACGCCAATATCGAGGTGGCGTTCTTTTTGGTCATAAGCCGCGCCTGCCCCTTGGTCGATCTTTGGCCCTTAGTGGATTTTTCCTTATCATCTAACAGCTCGTCGGTTATAGCTTGTCGGGCATTTCCTAGAAATAGAAAACTTTTGTCAATTCTTAATGTTTCTGTATGCTTCCAGAATCCATAGTACTTTTATTCTCACTTCGATTGTGTACTGAAATGACAATGACTGCAGATCGTTGCTCGCCAATTTCGTAAACGATTTCCAACTCGTCAGATATTGATATTGTTCTAACAGCTATTCGGTTGTTTTTTAATGGTCATCCTATTATCCTATTAATAAATTAAAGTATGTTTGTGAGGATGTTTGTAAGTCGATGACGCAGAAACTTCTTCACGGATTCGTTACTGAAGTTTAGTATACAGATAGGACGATAACTTACATGCGATTATAGGATACGTATTGTTATACCGACTAACTGCTCCCGTGGGAGAAACGTAGCTCCTCTTTGGTTTGTGATTTGAATTAAAAACCTGTTAATAGTTGCGAATACATTATATTTTCATAGATAACTTATTTACTACAGAACTATTATTTACAATGTTTTAACTTAATATAGAGATCAAATTTCAACTTTCACTTTATATAATGTGATAGGATATCAACTTATTTTTACATTTTAGACTAACTCAAGTTACTTTACCGTCGTGTACACGCAATTATAACAATAAAATTTAAGTTTAAAAAACGCACAAATTTTAAAAATACTTTTAAGGATCTTTAATAATAATAACCAGGAAAATCAAAAATTGCGATACATGGCATTAAAAAAGTTACAAACCCTACAGTTTACCTTATCATGGTGGCTTAAGTTTAGCTGCGAGAATTTAAAGCTTTTAAATCCTTGTAGCTAAACTAAGCCCCTATTAAAAGCTAACCTTTTGAAAAGCAATTATCATATCAAGCCAAAGCCTTTTTCCAAAAACAATGGTTTTAAATTTTCATAATTTTAAATAGTAAAAATAGTAAAAAAAAAATTTATTCTTTATTACAAAAATCTTGAAAGTAAAATCTAAAATGTGTATAATGAAATGTTTAAAATTAAGTACTTTAGGAACATGATCATTTTGATTTTATTTAAAATTTTGCCGCATTAAGTATGAAATATAAATTAAGGAACATATATTGACAACGCTCGCAGATATAACTATTATAGAAGAATAGTCTATCGCCTAGTGTCTTTACTAGTATCTGTTACTCTTTATATGCACAAGGTATGTTATTAAATAATCGGGGTATCTTTTCATTTTATGCAAGCTATTTACATGCACGACACTAGGACGTAGTTAAGCAGTAAGGACTCTAATCCCATATTAATTGTATGGGGGTTGAGTCCTTTCTGCTTAACTTGTTACTGTGTATAAAGTTTGTATCGATAACGATTCATGATTAGTTAAAAATTAAGTAAAAATTAAATTACCGCATTTAGAGACGTTTATTATTACTTAGCTGTTATTTAATAATAATTTGGCACAAAACATATACATTATCTGTCAAAGTCTTCATTAAATTGAAGTTGACCCATAATTATAATATGTGTCCGAGTGCGGCAGTCGGTTCTTCTGCCCTTTAACGTCTATTAATAATAATAAAAGAAAACGTATTTTCGATCTTTTCGACTCTTTCGTGCATACAGCTATGAACTCCTAATCGTTACAATGTTTCTTTGCAACATGTTTGTCTAGAGATATTTTAGTTGCAAACGTTTTAGAACATTGTCCGCAAGAAAACCCATATTCGAATTCGTTTTTCGACCGATGAGCTTTTACGTTATGGTGATATTTCTGTGATCTTGTTTTGAATGTCATATGACAAGTTGTGCATTCATACATTTCTGCTCCGGGCTTGTAATTATGAATTTCCATAAGGTGTCTCTTCCGCAATTCCCACGTGGCGAACCGTGGCTTCTCCTTGCAATACATACACATGTAAGGTAACGTCGTATGTTGACTCTTTATGTGTATATTACGTTCCTCCAGCGTAGAAAACGTTGCCACACATCGACTACAATTGTATTTGTTGTCGTGTGGTATTTTGGTGTGTGCCGTGAGAGCGACTTCGGTTATGAATCCCTCTCCACAAGTATCGCACACGTAATTTTGATAATGTTCCGCTGTATGTTTCTTTAAAGAAATGAAATCGGTAAACTGCATAGAGCATATTGCACATTTCCAATTAGATCCATCGTTCAATTTGAATGGGAGAACGCCAGGTTGGACGTCGATATTTATAGGCTGCTTGTGATCATTCTTCAAATGAGTCATGAGTTCATCTAACGTTTCTATAGATATAAAACAAAGCTTGCATCGTAGATCTGTTATGTCCACTTTCAAAAATTCCTTTCGTAGCTTTCTGCTGAAGACGAGTTGGATGTCAAAATTAGCATGATGCGAGGCCATATGCGACCGCAAACCGTTCGGATCATTCGATTGTACTCTACAAAAGACGCAGTTGAAGTTTTGCCCCCATGTTCTGAAGGGGCAAGCAGTAGAACATTGTAGAATTATTTCTGTGTTAAATCTGTGTTTTAATGCCTTACCGTAACGGGGTTTATACGTCGACTTATAGCATTTAAAGTTACGTTCGTGTTGTTTCAGGCCATTTTCGGACAAGAACGTAGCGCTACACTTATTACACGTAAATATTTTAGCGTGACTCCGTAAATGGCCATTTATTTGGCTAAACTCAGGAAAAACTTTATCACAATCGAGACACATCCACGCACCAGCTTCGTTTTGTTTATAAGGTAGTACTCCAAACGTTACATCAAAATTAACAACTTTCTCGTGATCGCGGAAGAGATGATCCATAAAATGTTCAACGCCTTGTATATCTAGCGAACATATTTTACACTTAAAATAGCTTATATCTATTTTAAGGTCATCGAATACTTTGTAAAATGCACTGTTATAGTCAGCATTCTCGTGTACAGTTTTAACGTGGTTCCGCAATAGTTCCATGGGTTCGAATTCATCGTGACAATAGGAACACATTATTCGATTAAATCTAGTTTTAAAAGGGATCGCTGTCGAATGTTTAAGTAAAAGCACAGCGTTACGCCGTTGAGGGTTCTGGTTAACCGATCGTTCAAACAATCTCTTTTTTGGTATCCTCTCTTTCTCATTACGATTTTTATCTTCGGGGCCTAAAAAAGAAAAGAGACCATATAATTATATTTAACCAGCCAAAAAAGATAAAAATAAAATGTAACATTATAAATCAGCATTTTAATTGAAATGCTTTTTTGCTATATGTTTATCTAAAAATAATTGAGTCGTGAAAGCTTTTGGACATCCCGGACAGGGAAAGTTCAATTCTGAGTCTTTTTTCATTCTGTGCGTCCTCATCATATGGTTGTATTTTCCGGAGCGCGTTTTAAAAGATTTTTGGCAAGTCGCGCATTCGTATTTATCCGCACCGGTTTTGTAATTATGAACTTCCATCAGGTGACGTTTTCGCAGCTCCCAATTAGCAAATCTGGGTTTATCTTTACAGTACACACACATATACGGCGTAGCGGTATGCTGGGTTTTAACATGGACATTTCTTTCTTCCAGAGACGAAAAAGTAGCCACGCAACGATTACAACTATACTTATTTTCATGCGGTTTCTTCGTATGTGCAATCATCGCATACTCGGTAATGAATCCTTCGCCACACGTATCACAGACATAATTTTGAAAATGTTGAGAGGTGTGCTTTTTTAGAGATACGAAATCTTTAAATTCGTTTGGGCACATGGTGCATTTCCAAATTGATCCATCATTTAGTCTAAACGGCAGAACACCTAGCTGGGACTCAGTATTAATTGGCTGCTGGTGATCGTTTTTTAAGTGTTTAGTTAGGTTATCGAAATTTTCGATTGGCATAAAACATAATTTACATTGTAGATCGGTAATGTCTATTTTTAAAAATTCTTTACCTAACTTCTTATAAAACGCCCTAGAAACGTCGTAATTTTCGTGGTGGGTTGCGACATGACTTCGCAAGCTACTGGGGTCGCTGGACTGAACTCTACAAAACACGCAATTAAAGTGATTCTTCCAAGTTCTAAACGGGCAGGCATTCGAACACTGCAGTATAATCTCGGCGTTATTCCGAGGCCTCAAGACGCTACCGTTACGCGCTTTATATGCCGCGCGGAAACACTTCACCTGCCGGTGATGATCGCGCAGGGAGCGGTCGGTGATGAACGTCGTTCCACACTTATCGCAACTGAAATTCATGAAATGAGACGCAATGTGGCGTTTGTACTCTATAAAGTCGGAGAAAACTTTATGACAGGAGACACAAACGCACTCGTCGTTTTGGTTTTGTTTGTACGGTAAAACACCGAAGCGCTCGTTGAATCTAACTAGTTTCTTGTGTTCCCGAGATAAGTGTACCATTAAAAAGTCTATGTCTTGCATACATTGGTTACAAATTTTACACTTTAGATTAGTTATATCTACTTTGATTAAATTGTCCCTCGCGCGAAAATAAACGCTCCGGTAGTCGGAGCCGCTGTGCTCGGATGACATATGCTGGCGGAGATGGGAAAGACTAGTATATTCGTCGTGACAAAAAGCACAGAGAATTTGGTTGAATCTCATAGTAAAGGGGTAGGCGGTCGAAAATCTTAATATTAATTCAGCGTTACAGCGCTGAGGGGTCTGGCATAAGAGTATGATTTTCTTTTTCTCATCGTCACTCTCATTACGCCTGTGTATTGCCAACGTCCCTAAAAACAAAAAAGAAATTGGTCAATTTCATAACCAATTAGGACCACTACGTTATTATATTCTAGATAAAACGTAAACATCTCCATACCGAAGAAGACATTTCAAGGACACAATTCAAGTTCTAAGTTCCATGCAAATCTGAGTCACAAAATCAGGAAACCGATCATCAAAAAACAAGATACCTTTGTACGGTATGTTAAACTGAATATTTTTCTGATCATTATGTTTCTAGTGTTCTGCTGTCTGTCCGCCTCTCTGTCCGTCTGTTCTGTCTGTTGTTTATCTTCAAGCCATCGAGAAAAGACATGTTTTCTCGTTGTTTATTTTTGATAATTCTCTTCATCCCTATTGACCCTAACATGACATACTTTTTTCTCGTGTTTTTCGACAAATTTAGAGTTCATTATTATTTGTTTTGTTATTGATCTGTGCTATTTTGACTACGAACCCTCACATGACAACATATTTTTATCGAGTTTTGTCGGGAGTTTGGTTTTTTTTTTCGATTCTAGTATAGTTTACAAACGAGAAATTGTCTCTCGACGTACGCACGTTAAGTACAGCACGGCGGCTGTACACTCTCGCCGAGACTCATCGAGACCGCACGAGTACGAGAGTGTAAATGGGTATGCTCGCCTTGTTTTGCCTGTCACTCTCTTGCGATCGTTTCGGCGTGAGACTCTCGGCCAAGGGCTCTCGGCGAGAGTGTACAGCCGCTATTAGGGAATAGAGATAAATGTCGATATCGACAATAATGACTACTCTCGAGAAAGAAAGATATCTTAGCTGGGCTGGACAGCGGATTGAAATTTTCAAAGATATATATTTCGGTTGCAGCTTTAACAACTAATAATTAAAGTAAATTATCAAATGATAGTGTTATGTTGATTATTTGTTATTAAATTAATTTGGTCCTTTTGTTCAATATCAATACTTTTGCCAGTATGTTGGTATACTAAATATTCACAAAATACTCTTTAGTTCTTTTTTCCTCTTATATCAATAAATGGGGGGGGAAGTTCCTATACAATTCTCTCTTTCTATTTTTGCTCCAAGACGGATTGAGCACGAGTCCACCTTGCTGAATTTATTTAACGGTGTTTAGCGAAATGTTTAACCTACTCTTGATATAAATAAATTAACAGGTTTCAACGCAACTGTTAAAAGCTCTAAATTATCTGTTAATCTTTAGAAAGCAAAGAAATAAAAATAATTGATAACCACAAACAATAATTTATTCATTCAAAGCATCACGTTTCATGATTAAAAGACTTAATGTGGCTTTTAAGGCTAACTTTCTGTGCAAATTGTTTTTTACAAACACCACAAACAAATCTTTTTTTTTCACTATGAATCCACATGTGCTGGTTTAGACTTTTTTTAGTACCAAACAACTTGAAGCACACGTTACATTCGAAACTCTTCTCTCCCGTGTGGCTTCGCATGTGCTCCTCCATTTTCGACTTCGTAACAAACTTGTGATCGCAACAGGGACACTCGAAATAATCATTAGAATGGGTGACGCTGTAGTGTGCGTAGAAGAGATCTCTCTTCTCGTACTTCTCTCCGCAGTCAGGACACGTGTAGGTCCGCTTCGGACGTCCGTGGACGGCGACTAAATGTTTCTGCTTTTTCTCCCACGATTGAAATCTCTCCCGGCAGTACACGCAACAAAACGGCCAACAGGCCGGACTCGCGGCAATGTGCTCCTTCTTTTCCTCGGCCGTAGGGAAGTCCTTCCAGCACTTCCTGCACACGTTACTCCCCGAGTGACTACACTTTATGTGGTATTTTAACGCCTCAAACCTCAAGTAGCTTCGCCCGCATACATCGCAGGTATATTTCTTAAAGTGGGATGTGGTGTGCCTACACAGTTTGGTTATCGTTGGAAATTTCTTATGACAGACGACACAAACAAATTTATCAGAGTCTAGTTTGTACGGTTCCACGCCGAGATCGTGTGTTAAATCGAGGTCGCGAAAATTGTGAACGTCGTGTATGTGTTTCGCTACGTCGCGAACGGATTGAAATCCAGAACAAATGGAACAGAGCCTACATTTCAAATTCACACAATCGACTTTAATATATTCTTTGTAACTATTCGGTAGATGATCCAGTGCCGTGGATACCCGGAATGTTGTGTGTTCTGTATCCATATGCTTCCTAAATTCTTTCGGATCTTCGAAGGTTTCGCAGCAATAAACGCATAACATCGACTCCCGTCGCAGTCTAAATGGATAAAGCGTTGAGTGTTGTAATAAAATCTCAGCGTTTCTTTTCGCCTTTTCTCGACGTGGGTCCTTTTGTAAGTCTAGAAAAGAAAGAAAATTTCTTTTGTGACTTTATACTTGCATCTGTAGTTGAAGTCGTAAGAATTCGTATTGTTTCTTTTAGTCCGTATGTATTTATAGTCCGTCAAAAACTTCAGTCTTGAAAAGGAACTAATTTTTTTAAGTAGCAGCAACACTGATTTTTGACATTTGTACTTATCTGTTCAAATTAAAAATTGATCACTTTGTTCAAATCATAATTTGAGCAAAGTAATCAAATATCAACACAATAAATGCATGATTGGACAGACAAATAGCAGTAGATTTTAATGTGGGCCGCTGTAAATCCGTAATTGTGACTACAGCTAAAAGATGGTTATTCGATGCCGAATCGAAGGGATACATAAGAAACTACTCTGTGAGCTTATCCACAAATAAAAGAGGCTGATTAAACCAATTAAAAAATGTATAGTCGCTGGCTGAAATAATGTTCTCTGAGGCGATAAATCAAAATTTGAAGTTTTTGGTACCAAGAAAAAAGTATTTAACCGCCGTCAGCGTAACGACAGGATTCGAGAACCGTGCAGCGTAACTTTAGTCAACCGCGGTGGAGACTCCGTAATTATTTGGGGCCAATTTTGTGGGAGATATTGTAAGCATATTGCAAAATCGTATAATTATTTCTGGCATTTGACTAATCGGTTTAAAGTTTGTCTTCCTGCAAGACAATAATCCCAAACAGTTTGCAAAAACTCATATGAGCTAAATAAATTGTTTTTGTAAAGAAAAGAAAAACAAAAAGTGCTGAAAGTGATAACACGCCCCGTCAACCCCCGTTTTGGAATCCGATTGATTTGCTGCGAGGCAAACTGATCCGATTACTATACAAACGTTGTTCGACTACTATAGAACGTCTCTGGAGAATAATACAGGAGGTTTGTCACATTGTAAACCCAACTGCTTTAGAAAAAAAATATTGCATCCAAAAAATTTCTTAGGCAGTCAAAAGTAAAATTGTTACATCAATACATCCTATGAATTAGTCAAAAATATATTTATTTTAATTATTAATACTCAGGGTATTATTAAAAAGGAGCAAAACAAAAATTCATTAAGACTTAATAAGGTTTTAATTAATAACTCTCATTGATCTCGTTTTTTTATGGGTGTTCAAATACTTTTGGACGTAAGTGTATCTGCACTTTAATTTAAAGGCTAACTTTAGGTTAAAATGTTAGTACAGTTTTTAATACATAAAGCTAATGAGCGTAGCGGAAATAAAACTTGAATAATTCAATAGCAACAATTATTTTTAATTACTTATAACAACAAAAGATATGTTCTATAAAAAAACCTTTTATATTACAAATTCTATGAATCTTTCTCTACAACCAAATTAAGTCCGTAACTATAATAATAAACGAAGCTAATAAAAGTAGAAATGCCTTATGCGTTATTTATGTTATCTACTTAAAAATAATAAAATATGTTTCACTTATTTACATTCAAGAGTCATATGTTTCAACTTAATTTGCCCAGTTTTTTCACAACTGAAACTGTTATTTCACATTACCTTAAGCCAGTGGTAAGGTCATTCTTTTTTTTTTACCCTACAATAAATTCTCGTTTTAAGTTTGTGTTTTTCAAGCAACAATATTTTTTACTGTATCCGATTTTTTACGCAATGTTTTTAGATTTCATTTGGAACATTTAATAATATTTAAAACTTTCCACATCCATAATAATACTAGTTTTACAGAGATTAAATAAAAACACCATAATAACTGAATGGTCCTTTTTAAGAAGGACGTAATAGTTAAGTTTCTCTGTCACAATATATTTAAGGAAAATAAACATATTGAAAACATTATTGGCTATTCATTATCATAAATTAAAGTACTCAAATCGCCAAAGAAAATATTTAACAAATGTGACATAATAGCATCTTTATCAGCACGACAAAAGGTGACTTTCAGATCTTTACCACATGTGGCCACGACACAAAAAATTCAAATAAAATGCCACTTTATGACATAAGCTATAAAGTTTTATTTACACTCAAATTAGCAGTCTTTCAACACATGAGGGCATGTTGCCGCTACTTTGTTGTGGCGTATAGCCTAGTCTATGAAGCTTGTAGCCTATGACACAAACTGGCATTTTAATTTGAATATTTTCGGTCGCGGTCGAGTTGCCGACCTGTTAAGGTACTAAAATCTATATTAAAAAAAGATGAAAAATCCTTTTTGAAAGTAAGTAGGAGGCTTGTACACTAATTCGTTTTACATCATCCATAAAATCCAGTCATTTTTTATAAATTTTAGTCAGTTATTCATTTCAGTTTCTGTTTTTACCACATTATATAACATAATTTGGGCTTTATTATTTTGCATCTGTTCGTAGTTTTCAATCTCCGGATGGTACGATTTCATATGAGTCTTCCAACTGACTCTCTGATTGAAGTGTTTATCGCAAACTGTACAACAGAACCTTTTAACCTCACTATGGATCCACATATGTTGGATCAGATTCTTCTTTCGCGAAAATGATTTGGGACAAACCTCGCACGGGAAGAGTTTTTCTTTCGTATGAATAACTATATGCTTCTGCAGCGCCGTGACATTGACGAACTTTCGACCGCAGTGCGGACATATTTGGCAAGCATCCGTGTGTTCGGCGTAGAAGTGTTCGGCGTATCTGTTCCTAGATGGAAAGGTGGTGTCGCACTCTTTACAAAGGTAAGTCTTTTTGGCGCAACCGTGCACGTTAACCATGTGGTGCTCCTTGCCACTCCATCTCATGAACCGTTCGGGGCACGCGCTGCACTGGTAAGGCCAACACTTCTTCGAGGTTTCAAGGTGATTTCTTTTTTCCTCTAGCGAGCCGAATGTCATTTTACACTTTCTACATATTCGCTCGTCGGATATATGCGTGAATCTAGAATGGTTATGCAGAGTGCCCTTAGTCGAAAACATTTTGCCGCATTCTTCACAAGTGAAGTTCTGAAAGTGGGAAGACATGTGCCGGCTCAACTGTCTCAAGCCGGGGAAATTCTTTTCGCACAGCGCACATTTTTTCTTATCGTCGTCCTCGAATTTGAAAGGATGCAATCCCATATCGTAGCAGAGATCGAGCGACCCCTCGTGATGATCGTTTATATGTTCCGCGAGCGTTTCTAACGTCTCGAAGGTTCGATCGCAAACTCGACATCGCAGATCGGTGCAATCGACTTTTAAATATCCTTCGCTTATACAGTGCGCGAAAGCTGTGTCGACGTTAAACTGTTTGTGGTCGTCCTCCATGTGCCGCCTGAACGCGGACGGTTTCGGGAATGTTTCGCAGCAATATACGCACATTAACGACGACCCAGGTAATCGGAATGGATACGCCGTCGCATATTTGACGATAACCTCAGCGTTTCGACGTGATACGTCTAAAACAGACAGAAATGTCCCGGTCATTTTCAATTTGAAAAAAGAGTAATCTTTTCAGGTTACTTCAGGAATAATTATATAGGGAAAATGTTATCGTGCTCGTTAGGTGCCATGAACCATAGTTAATTAAATTTAAGATGAGAATTTACATAAACTTTTTTTTGCGTTAGCGAGATCGTAATTAATTTTTAAAATCATTTCTATACCATAAAAATCATTGCTGCTCCTTTTCAATTTTTATATTATCTAATGATATCTCAGCTTTGGCGTTTAGCATATAATCATAATTATCTAATTCGGGATGATGGGACTTCATGTGCAATTTCCAGCAAATTCGTTGGTTGAATTGTTTATTACATATAGTACAGCCGTATCTCTTAGTATCGCTGTGTATCCACATGTGTTGTATCAGGTTTTTTCTCCTCGGAAACGATTTAGGGCAGCTAGGACAAGGGTACGGTTTTTCTTTCGTGTGTATCACTACGTGGTCCTGTAGATCACGCTTAGCTTCAAATTTTCGATTACAAAAGGAACACGAAAAATTGTCTTCGGAGTGTGTAGTTTTGAAATGTACTCGATACTTTCTTCTCGAGTGAAATAACTCCCCGCACTCCCGGCAGACGTACGAGGTGCCAGCCCCGTGAGCTTCGCTCAGATGCGACTGTTTATTCGTCCACGTTACGAATCGTTCCCCGCAGTAATTGCAGATATATTGCCTGCACTCCTCTGACTCGTTTAAGTGATTTCGTTTCTCTACCATCGTTGCGAAAGACTTTTTGCACTTTTGGCATATTTTGCCCTGGCTGGTATGACATGTGCTGATGTGTTTTTTTAAATTTGTAGGAGTAGCAAAATTTTTCCCGCACGTTTCGCACATACATTTTAAAAAGTGCGTCTGGAGATGTCGGCTCAATTGTTTTATACACATCGATTTCGTATTACAAATTCCGCACATCAGTTTATCCCGTTCCAACTTAAACGGCTTAATGCCCATTTCGAAACTAAAATCGATCGGTTGTTCGTGGTCTTTGTATAGATGTTCGGCGATATTAGAAACGTTTTCGAAACGTTCCGAGCACATACGACACCGAAGATCGGTAACGTCTACTTTAATACTTCTGGCGTAATTTTCTGTCACATGTGCGAAGGCCGTTTCGACGTTGAATGTTTGGTGTTCGTGGTCCATATGTTGCCTGAACAGCGTGGACTCACCGAAGCTATCGCTGCAGTACATACAAACCATAGTATCTTCGGGAAGTCTGAACGGATATGCTGTTGTAAATTTCACTAATATCTTCGCGTTGCACCTCTCCATGAAAAAGGAATCTTTTTGTTCTAGAACAAAAAAGAAATTATCCCGGTCATTCCGTTTGCTCTCATATCAATTTCACTTATATGTTCCACGTTCAAAGTCATGCGAGGAGATTCTGTAGTGTTTGTATTTATTTTATAGATACATTGTCTCATGTACACTAGTGGGGGTGCCGCCATTCCTCAACTGTCAGTCAGGTGTAAGACACGGTGTGCGCACGCGCTTGAAACTAGCCGTAGTAGTGAGCCAGTGATTATAAGTGTTGAGCGTGTCCCTGTTGGATGTAAGGGACTTAACAGGATCCATCAAATGTGAACAAATACTGTTTATTTTCATTAATTTCGCATATGAAAAATCAAAAGTAACTGGATATTCCCAAAAATATGAGATATCGGCAAAATAAAACAGCTCATAGTGATCTTGTTTGTAAATAAAAAATTATATTAATATGAAGTTTGGACAGAGTATATCATATATTAGTATTTACTTATCATTAAAACTCTTTACGTATACCAACATGGTTGGTTGGCAATTTCTTAGTTATCACATTAAAATATCTACATTACATAGTTAACTGACGTCAAAAATTAACTAGTTCCGGGTGGTAAGACTTCATATGAGTTTTCCAACTGACTCTTTGATTGAATTGTTTATTACACAGAGTACACTCGAATCTTTTATGCTCGCTATGTATCCAGCTATGTTGAGTCAAGTTCTTCTTTCTCGAAAACGATTTCGAACAAACTTGGCACGAAAATAATTTTTCCTTAGTATGCGTAACTCGATGTTCCAATAGAGATCTCTTCTTATCGAATTTAAGCCCGCAGAATGAACAAGCGAAGTTGTCGCTAGTATGCGTTAGTACAAAATGGGTCCGGTACGTGTTCCATTTGTCGAAAGTGGCGTTACAGTCTGGGCAGGTATACGTCTTGGGAGCTTTACCATGGACTTCAGCCATGTGTTCGAGTTTCAATTTTCTCGAAACAAATCTTTGGCTGCAACAGGAGCACGAGAGCGGCCAGCAACGCGGGGACTGTAAAACGTGCTGCCTCCTCTCCTTGCAGCTCGGGAAAGACTGTTTGCATTTGACGCATACCTTGAATTGACTATGTCCATAGAGTAAATGACGCTGCAAATTTTCTCTATTGATGTAAGATTTACCGCACGTCTCGCACGTATATTTGTGGTAGTGACAACTCGTGTGTCGGCTCAGCTCTCGCAGACTGGGCAGCTTCATGTCGCACAGAGCGCAGACCCAGCGCTCCGGGCCCAATCTGAACATTTGCATCCCTATTTCGACTTTCGGGTCGACGTCTTTGCCGTGAGTGTTTTTTAAATGCGCGCCGAGCGAATCCAGGGTATCGAAAATATCCGAACATATTCTACACGTCAAATCGGTGCAGTCGACTTTAATGTATTCACTGCACGCGTTAGACATGTGCGCGAACGCCGTGTGCACGTTGAACGTCCTATGCTCGTCGCGCATGTGCTGTCTGTAGTACTTCGGATCGTCGTACTGTTCGCAGCAATAGACGCATACCATGGAGTGAGAGGGCAACTTAAACGGATATGCCGTTGAATATTTCAAAACTACCTTTGCGTTGCGGCGAGCCACTGTTAACCAATCCATCTCTAGAACAAAGAGAAGAGACTCGTGACAATGCGCACTTCCAAATCGTTTATCTTCTGTAGAAATTAGTTAATAAGGACTCGTTTACGTTTATGTACTATATATCATACCAGAGATCGACAATATCTATGTTCATTAATGTTAAATACGTACTATTTCAGACAAAAAAAGTCGTATAATCACCGTTTATAATATTCGCTAAAATTGTAATTCCGTCCATATATTTCAATACTTTCATAACAATTGACTATAATATTGACATGGTTTGCTGTTAAATAGCCTACTGTATAATTGAAAAAAAATTTTAATAATTTTGTTTGATTAATAAGTTCAAGGGAAAATTATCATTTAAAAATGTAAATAGGCAAGTAGATAATAATAATTTGCTTCAGTCATAGAGCTAAGTAGAGTCACATATGCAAAACTGCAACTTATCTAAAGTATAATCATAATACTCATGTTTTTTTAAAGTAGAACGCCCTCGACAGGAAGCGGTCCCCATACTACATAATATATTACATACCCAACTTCACGCAGCACCTATACTAGCTATAACCCACAACTGGTGTGCCTATTATAAGGGGATCAAAGTGTGTTTCAATCGTTCTATCGCAACAAACGTTTACTAAAATGTGTGCTTTGAAAGATGGCGTTTGAGGCGCGACCGAGAGGCGAACTTCGAGCCGCAGTATTTACAGACGACACATTCAGCGGAATGTTTCAGTTTGAAATGGGAATAATATGCACTGCCGCTAGTGAAATTGATGTCGCATTCGTTGCAGCGGTCCACTCTCCTGCTCTGTCCGTGTGCCAGTTCCATGTGCGCTTTTCTCAGTCTCCAGTCGTAGAATCGTTCCGAACACTTGGTGCACCCGTACGACATACAAGCCTTTTCGGTCCTTCGGTGCTTTTCCTTCGCGTCTATGCTCGGAAACGTTTTCTTGCATCTTTTGCACGTCACCTCGTACTGCTGATGCTTGGAGCGGACGTGCTTCAGGAGGCCGGTAGTCGCGGCGTAACTGCTCCCGCACACGTGACAGACGTAGGATAGGAAATGCGATATGGTGTGTCTGTTCAGATGAGACAGAGTCGGCAGCTTCTTGTCGCAGAGTGCACAATCGAAAGTGTTGTTTCTGAGCATGTACGGCATGATACCCAGCTTGCCGTCGAGTTGTAGGTCGAGTTCGTGAGTGGTTTTCAAATGTTCTGCTACGGTCTCCAAGTTCGTGAATTTTTCCCAGCACAATCTACATTTCATGTCCGAGATGTCGGCCTTGATGAATTCGAGCTTAGGTAAACCTTTGAACACTGCCCCTAGGTAGAATTCGAAGTGCTCTTCTTGCATGTGGAGTCTGAACTTTTCGGGATCGTCGTATAGATCGAGGCAGAACACGCATAGCATGCTCTTATCGTTAACTCTGAACGGGTACGCGGTCGTGTTTATTATGATAATCTCAGCGTTACTTCGCGCCGGATTAGTTTCTAAAACAAAAAGCATACGCTATACCGGTTGCGTTTTAGATTTATTATAGGAGCAAATCAAACGATCAATTTTCAGTAAATTCGATTAATATTCATCGTCTTAAACCCGTGTCCGTTTTAGAAACTTACCTACTATTATATTTATGTTTTTTTATAATATGATTGTGTTGTATGATTTATAAAATAAACTCATTCTTATCTAACTTTCAGCCAACAGTTTGAGCGGTACAAAAACTTTGTGCACTTGCATTTGGTGTTATAAAATCTTGACGCAAATTTTTCGTATTAAATGCTACCGTGTAGCAGTGAAATTACTCCGTTAAAGTAGTTCATGATGTTAATATTTCGCCTAAAGTAGAAACGAATCCCGCAGAAACAAACCGTCTGTTCGGATCAAAGAGTACTTACTACTAGAAAGCACTGCAGAACAGTAACCTTAGGTACCTAGCATAAAGCTATGGATTGTTTTAGTAATTGGTAGGAGACGCAATATCTATTGTTAAATTTTGTCTTAGTTTATTCATGAAAAATCGTACGATCATTACACAAATCAAACGACGACATACGACAGTAATTAGTACATTAATTTGTCGTCCCAAAGACTGTTAAATGTTAAAGATCTCTAGCTAAATCCTGTCTAGCTCCACTGGCAAGTCCTGTGCGGTAAGAAATCGTACGACATTGATTCGGTCTCGCAAATACGTTTTGATCATTAGCAAAAAAGAAGACCGCAAAATATAACCTGTTAGACTAAAACATGACGATACAAATAAGTAATCAGCCATTGTAAATACATATCCATCTGCTTGTTACTGGCCTAAGAAGTAGTATTAAATCAATACTGTAATCGTAGTACAAACATAAGTGACCAAAAAGTTACTTCATTACACTTTAATACACGAAACAGGAAAATATCTACAGCTCTAAATACTACTAAAAAGTAATTTATAAATATGACAGAATTTCAAAAGCATATAACTGCCGCATTTAGTTACTATATGATTGCCTTTACTGCTCAAGGAAAACATTTAGTAATATCTACTAAGAAATAATAAGAAGTAACAATTATTAAAGTTGTAAATATATGTTTCAGAAATTCTGTCAAAATCATTCGTAAAAGCAAGGTGCGTTGAACTTCCTCAGAGATTTAAGAAGTAATAGTTGCGTCTGAATCTACAGCGCATTGTGAGTTCATATTACTCGTGAATATATCTTCTGAAAATAGTTTTAATAAATTGCTTTCTTAACGATGGACGAAACATGAATTATTATACTAGTAAACTTGCAAAATAAAAAAAAGGCGTCTGGTTGTATCACAATATGCACATTGTATACATTTTGTAACAATTATAAATGTATATAATGATAGCATTTTTGAACGGATGTAGTGCGCCTCGATAGCTCATCGCAACTTGCTTTACCGAATGTGGTAGTAAAATATAAACCTACCTTTCTTTTTCTTTTCCGGCTTAGGTTTGCTCGATGTCGCCTTTTCCTTTGTTACTTTTGCCTTTTTTGCGGTTGATTTATCTTTAGTGATAGTAGATTTCCTTTTTGGGGGTTTAGCATTGTCCAACAAGTCTTGTATATCTTCGGGTTCTCTTTTAGGCGTTTTGCTAGCGTATTTCGTTAAAGGAACATCATCGTCGACTGAAATAAAAAATCTAATTATTTTTCAATCCACACATGTTAAGGACTTTACCTGAATTATTTAATCTAAAAGAAAATCTCATGTAGCTAAGATAACTTGCTATAGCAACATTTTTTTAAACATTACATCAGAGACTGCGATAATCTTAAGATTATACTTCAAGTGAATATATAAATAAAAACTTACGATCATCATATCCATCGTCATCGCCAAAATCAGGTTGATCGTCAAAGTCGTCGTCAACGTCACTATTGGGATTTTTCTCTTTCTTAACTTGTTCTAGTTTGACTTCGGTCGCTAAAAATTACATAAAGTGGTTTAAACGACCATCGAGCAAATGGATTCATAGCCAGTTGACGGTGCTACGATATTTGGTCAGTGTATGTCAATGAAATGTAATTCGTGTTTTGTCGGCTGGATTTTACATAATCCAAATTTGAATTTCGTTGGTCCGCCATCTGGCTATAAATCAACCATTCCAATTTGTGGTTTTTAAAAAGATTTTAGCCATAAACGATGTGATAATGTAATTAAATTATCACATCGTTTATGGCTAAAATGGTTTATGGATAAAACCCAATTAGGTTCTGACGTTAAATCGGAAGAACTTCCGTCGCGGACTCGCGCATATCGAGTCGAGCAGAATTTTTAACAATTTTTCATTAGATTTATATCTGTTAGAAGTAGTTCATCTGTATCGATAGACGAACCTGCTGATTCTACTATAGAGCTTTCAGGGTCCAGCCACTGCATGAACGTGCGCTCGCACTCCTGCACCTGACGTTTAAACTCAGTAGCGTCCCTCAGCTTCGATATGCACTGCTCACAAATAAGCCGGCTGTTACTGTTCGGTCCGCCCGACGTGGAGTAGGCAATCTGAAAAATATCTTGTGTACAAGAAGCATACGACGTGGGCACTTAAAAATAACAAATGAAATTAAATAGAAAAATCGTTGTATGTGTCTGGACCACTGGAACAACATGCGAGTACATAATATTATGAACGCCACGTCGCGTTGCTTTCTTGTCTATATGATGGAATTACCAAAATAAAAGTTTTACTAAAGCAGAGATAAAATAGTGTGAAACGTAAAATGATAACCCAATTTAGTAACAGGTAATATAAAAACCTAAAATCGACCTTTTCTACTTTAGTAGATACTTCTTCGGTCAAGCCGACCCATTTATGCCAAAGCATTGCTCTACTATGGTAAACTTTTTCTAACTTTAATAACCTAAGTTCAGTTGTTTGAGCGCATAGAGTATATACCTCTATTAATTATAAGTCTACCGGAGCCAGCAACTGTAATCTCGGTGCAAAATTAACGTTCAGCAAAAAATAACATCAAAAAACAAAAGATGCTCATACTCAGTCGCCTTTTTTTTCTACGACGAAAAATTGTATCAATTAACTATAAAAATATTATGTACTTAGTCGAAACCAAAGTAATTGATTCGAAAAAAAAAATTATCAATCAGATTAATACGCAATGAGTTACTTTTTATTCGATTACCTACTTTGTGTAATCTACATAACCTTAATTTCAAAGCATTCAATTGCAACGCAATTAATAATAATTAGATGAACGAGTGTTTTAATTATGCCCATCTCTGGGAGGAGGTGCTGAGGGGTGTTCCGATGACGGTCGTTTTTATTGATGATATTTGCGTAGGCGGGGTCTCTTTTGATGAAAATTTACGTAATTTGAGAGAGGTACTAGCCATATTGTAGAAAGTGGGACTTAGAATTAAATTAGAAAAATGTGAGTTCTTTGAAAGCATTATTGATAAAAATGGGCTTCACCCGGATAAGAAAATAGCCGCCATTCTCAAAGCCCCCCGGCTAGAGGATGTCACACGTTGTGTGTCCCAAACAAGAATGCAAAACTGAGCCGCAAGTCCAACAGACTTTTTGCGAAACTGTACTGTTTTTATATTGTCAGAAGAACACAAGCAAATAAAGAAATAAAAACTGTCATTTTTGTTCTTGCCCGTTCATGATCCATATGTAGTTCAGGGAATTATTATTTTTTACGGGTTTTTATAAATATTTATTGTGTACACTTTATTTATAAAGATTAGTTAAGTTTACAACTAATATTATTTATTATATTACTTCTTCTTTTATTATTACTTACTACTTATTATATTATTTATCTACAAACATGTCAGTGTCATATATTTTTTGATGTCACAGTTATGTGTGCCGTCCGTTATTATTCATTTTAGAAATTTATTTTGTGTTGTTTTGAAGTTATCTTCGTGTGTTTTTTTCACAGACGAATTGTCCAAAAGACCACGCATTGCCAGGAATATGCATTCGCACATGTTAGGCAGTGACACTGCATAACAACCAACCCCGCCCCTTTTTGTTCTTCATTCCGCGTCCGAAACTGGAAGTGAAAGCAGCGTGCGTTCCTTACGTGTCCTTATAATAAAAATCTATTGAGTGCTTATAATGCCGTATTGTTCGATAAAATGGCGTGGAAAGTGTAGCACAACGTCTAGCCTCACAAAAGATGGCATTACATTTCACCGGTAAGTCTTTATTTCCTTATAAATCATCAAAACAGTTCTTTACAAAATATTGCAAAAAATAAAATTTTATAGACTCGCTCGCGTTGATGTTTTTCTTCTTATCTCTTTCATTCATAGTAAACTGACGTAACGCTATCTCACTCTATCATTGTCATTCATTCCAATAGTGATGTGACAAAACAACAAAACTCAGTTATCGAATTTAATGTCATCCAAATCTAAATTTGGTAAAATAAACTTTTTGTTCAGGTTTCTAAAGTGTCCAGAAATAAAACAAAAATGGATTAGTGCTACAAAACGAGAAGATAATTGGTTTCCTGGAAAAAACCATGTTATATGTTCGCGTCATTTCACTGATAATTGTTTCCGTCCTATAAATGGAAATCGTCGCTTTTTATTTGAAGCTGCAGTGCCTACACTAATGTTACCGTGTTTGGTATGTTATCTCATATTTCTATCATATACATTATAATAACAATACTGTACTATAAAATAGCATTATTAATCATTTAAATTTGTAATTAGAATAGTTGTAACATATACATACATAGATGTTCGATTGCGTGTATATTTAAAAAAGGCAGTAAATTATATTTTTTATTATATATATTTAATATAACTTTTATAATTTCTACAGCAGAGTTCTCAAAGTTGCGCAAAGGTTTCGATTTCGTCAAGACCAACAAGTAAAGAGGTTGAAATACGTACCCCTTCCACATCTAACCTTGATGAAACAAATATTATGTTGACTGTATGTTATAGATTCATATATTTTTCCAAACTGCTATAACTTGTTATCATTTCAACATAACTATGTAGTTATTGTGTTAAATTTTTTTACAGGTAAGTGATCAAAACGTACTTGCGATGCCGACAAGTTCAACGAATTCTGAAAATGTACACTAAAATATATTTACAGCGGACACACAGCAAAATACTGATGTTGATTTATTAAACTTTCCATCTAACTACAGCACACCGAGAAAACGTTATTGATCTTTCAGAAAAAATTAAGAAAAAAAATTTTTATCGTTACCTTAAAACGTCTGAGAGACTCAAACCGTGTGTTAAAACGAAAGGTAATTTCTTTAAAACAAGTTCTAGGAGAACTTGAAAAAAAGCAATTAATTTCTCAAGAGAACTCATCGATACTGGCAGCTGTTGGTATTCAGAATCAAGAGATAATTAAACGCCAAGTGATTAACGCTACATCAGGGAAAGTTTGTCGTGCGAAATATAGTCCTGCTTTACGTACATTTGCTCTCACATTAAATTTTTATTCCCCAGGCAAGTGCCTTCCGTCAGTGAAAACCTTAAGTAAATGGTATAAAACCATCGATGGCCGCCCAGGTTTCAAGGCAATCCAGATGTGCAGTGAAGTCAATTTCATAGTAAAGGCTGTAACTTTTGATGGTTGTCCAACAAACATAGCTATGGGAAAAAAGCTTGGCTGCAACTTTGATCCTTCCGTCCTTAAAACCACATTTATAACAAATGAAACTGAAATTGCAGTGTTTTTAGATCCTGTTCATATGATAAAACTGGTGAGGAACAGTTTTGGATACTACAATAATTTCCATGATAATAATGGGCATATCATAAAATGGTCATATTTAATTAAAAAAAATACATAAATTTCAAGAAGCTGAATCATTCCAAAATAACGTAATGATAGTCAAATTAGCAACACAACTCTTTAGTCGAAGTGTTCCTACCGCATTGTCATTTTGTAATACTGAATTACATATTCATGACTTTGTAGATGTTACAGCCACAGCTGACATGATAATGCTAATATTATCTTTTTGATATCTTGGACTCAAAAACACACGGATACGGACTCAAAAGGGCAATGAACATAGAAAACTACCCGGAAATACTAAAAAAAATGGATGAAGCAAAGTCTATTTTGCTTACCCTTAATACCCCGATATTGGACAAAAAAACTGGTAATGTAAATTATGTAAAATTAATACATTCGCCCAGGAACACAGGTTTTATTGGATTGTGTATTTGTATCGAGAGTGGGAAATTTCTGTTTAAAAGTGTTATTAATAATAAAGCTTGCCCTATACACTACTTACCATGACATAAAATAAGCCAAGATCTTATAGAGTTATTTTTCTGCAATATTAGATCAAGCGGTGGTGCAAACAATAACCTTACGCCAAGGTTGTTTGAAGCTATATATAAAAAAATATGAGTACATACAGAAATCCGACCATCTGCTTCTGGTAATTGCATACCACTAGAAAATATTTCTATTTTAAATTGTTCATCTGCTATTGACAGAATTAATATATCAACCGTAAGGGCTGAAACCACTGATAGTGAACCTGAATCGGAAAATAATGAAAATTTTGTTCAAGCGTTACAGTACATTACTTTAAAAAAATCGAATGTAATAAATGTATTAAAGCCTTAATATCTTTAAGAGAGAAAAAAAAAATACTTATATATGCGAGGGATAAAGGAGGTCTCATATATCCATCTGACTCTGTGATAAAGATATGCCATAGATGTGAACTTGTTATTCACAAGACTGATTTTAAAGAAATGAAATCAAGATGCCGTTCAATGTAAAGGGTCCGCCATCTAAGGTTTTTTTTTCAACTAGTACTTATTTCGTGAATGGCAACACTTAGCTTATGTCTGATTTGACAGTTAATTAGTTTTATCCTTCCGCTGAACGAATATGGTTGTGTATACGCTTGAACAACGCTGGGAAATATTGCGACATTACTTTGA
>JAOTAV010055260.1:0-15568 GCA_026546445.1 Cyclargus thomasi
ATAGCACAGAAATAGAGTAGGGCCAGTAATGCTACCTTGTGGGATACCGTAGTCGAGTTTTTCAACAGTACTGATGTGATTGTCAATTCTTACATACTGAGATCGGTTAGTTATGTAGTCTTTAAATAATTCCAGTTGTCTTCCACGAATCCCAAGCTTTTTTAGTTTCTCTATCAAAATTTTTAGAGACACCGTATCAAACGCTTTTTTGAGATCCAAAAAAATCGTTAATACCTTTTTATTTTCGTCCAAATTTTTTGCAACTTTCTGTATAAAGTTATGCACAACTTCGTCAGTTGATCTGCCCTTCCTAAATCCATATTGGGTATCAGCTAAAAGGTGTTCAGATTCGAGATAACTTACTAGTCGTTTATTAATGACGCGCTCAAAAACTTTAGAGAAAGAAGTTTGTATGGCTATTGGGCGATAGTTGGATACATCATCCTTCCTTCCCGACTTGTATATAGGTATAACGGCTGATTTTTTAAATGACTCGGGAAAGATGCCTTCTTCCATACATGAATTAAAGATATGGGTAAGTACAGGTGCAATTGTATCCACGTTTTCTTTAATAACTCTAACAGGTATGTTATCAGAGCCCGGTGACCAGTCTGATTTCAATTCTTTTACAATTTGTGATATTTCCTCTAAATTCGTATCTGAAAGGGCAAATGAATTTAGTGGTGGGTTTGATACAGAGGCAAAGTCTGGATTTATCGATGCTGAATTATTTACAATAGATTCAGCAAGGCTGCGACCCACATTAGCAAAAAAAGAGTTAATTCTGTCAACTGATTCCTGTGCAGTACTGTCAATTGTTAGTAATTCTTTACAGCTGGGGGATTCATGTTGAATGTTTGTAAATTTTTTAATATTTTTCCATAATTTTTTATTATCATTCGTAGACTTATAAAGTTCTTCTTTTTCGTACTGTCTTTTTATTTTTCTTAATAAATTATTACAATGATTTCTGTACCTTACGTATATTAATTTTTGTGTTTGGTTATCAGGATCTTTTTTTAGCTTATTGTGCATTTTGTCTCTTGTTTTTAAACACCTAACCAATCCATCAGTAATCCAGGGTTTTATTTTAGTTCTGTTTTTAGAAATTCTGAATTCTGATTTACTATCGGAGATAACTTTGGCGAGACTGTCAATAAGTTTGTTGATTGCAGTATTGAGGTTTTTTTCACTGAGTAAGTAACTAAAATCAAGATTGTGGCAATCATTTTTAATTCCTTCAAAATTATACCGGTATGATAATAGAGATTTTTTAGGTATAGTATTTTTGTATTTAAGGCAAAATAAAATCGATTCATGATCGGTTAAAGAGGTTTCTAAATTAAATGTAAAACCAGGCAGTTTAGTTTTTATAATCACATGATCTAAGCAACTCTTTTCTCGCGTTGGCGTAGTTATAGCAGGAATTAGTCCAAAATAAGAGGTCACATCAACGTATCTAGAACTGTCTGTATTTAAATTTATTATATTAATGTTAATATCACCTATCAAAATTATATTCTTAAATTTTTTTAAGCTTTCCAGAAGCTCGTGTAAAGAGTTTAAAAATGGGTCAAGAGTTTTGAAACAGGGTGGTCTATATATAGCTATTATAACTGTTTCAAGACTTAGTTTCAAAACAATGCAGTTTGCTTCAGCCATCTTTGGTTCTTCTTTTTTAACTACGTAGTCCAGCAGATTTTTAACATATATTACTAATCCATCATTTTGATTATAATTATAAGAAGAATGAAAGCAACTGTATCCATTTAGACTAGGTATGTTATTGTAGTTAACAGATAACCAGGCCTCAGAAAGAACTATTATATCACAATCAATACTGATTCGGCTTAACAGACATTGTAATTCATGAAAATTTTTGTTTATACTCCTAATATTTTGCTGCAATATTTTTAGGTATAAATCAGGTTTTGGCAAAAATGTTTTGCAATTTTCTGGATTGCACACTATTTGGGAGCATATGTTAAATTGGTCTAAGTTATTTATATAGTCTTTTGTGGTAGTCATTTATAATAGTATTTTAAATAGCATCGCCTAATTAAATATCTCACTCTATATATAAAATAAAGTGTGATGAATATATTATAGCTGAAACCGAAACATTTTGGAATTATATTGTTGAGTGAACAACACAATTTATTTACTTTTAAATATGTACGAATTCCGAGTATTTTATCAATGTATAATGAATATATGTTTTTGCAATCGAAATAGAGTAGTATAGTGAGTATATGATAAAGTATCTTAACTAGCAATTTGTTATAAAAAGAAATACAAAACAATAATTATAAAAAGAAACAGTCATACATATCAGTCATGCTCCTTGTTGAAGTTTTATGAGATCATTTTCTGACTTGATATGAATTAAAGAAGCGCCTTCTGTTTTCCTTAGATAAATTTTGCCATTTGATGTCCAACAGAAGCGAAAGTTATTGGTTTTTGCGAATTTTCTTGATTCAGTAAATATTTTATAATCTTTATACGATAATTTTTGAGAAACATATACCGGAAGAACGTCTCCTGAAATCTGCAAGTGGCTAGTGTTAAGCTTTTCATTATTTTTGTGATTAAATGTATGAACAGCTTTCAAAAACTTCTCTTTCTTAATTAGGCTTGAAAATTTAATATTAATCGTAGAATTTTTGTTAAATCTGTAGATATCCCGTATATCACATTGCTGTATATTAAAATTGACTGTATTCCCAATTTTAGATGTCAGTGCGAGTAATTCTTCCTTTGTTTCAGGCTTTTTAAAGGGCACATTACGTAATTCAATGTAGGAAGCAACCTTTCTTCTATCCATAATGTCAAATTTATTTTCCAATTCTAGAATCTTCTTTTGGTACTGTTTTTTTTCATTTTCTAGGGTGTTAATTCTAACAGTCAAATCATCATATTTACTGGAGAAAAAATCTATGGCTTGGCTAATTTCTTTATGTTGCTCTTTGATGACGTTTATTGTGTCCAATATCACAGCGAAACTCTTTTCCTGTTCTTCCTTCATTTTTGTAAACATTCGCATAATTTCTTCTTTAAATTCTTTCATGTCTTCATCAGATCGTTTACGTTTTCTGGTTGTATTTTTTCGGTGAGATCCTTCATAATGGTGCGCTGCATTGTATTAGAACCTTGACGATGACACAGTCGCTGTGGAGATTAAGGCAAAGGTTCGCGTTGCATGGATTGCTGCCTCGCAACCGAGCATGGTACCGAAGCCAATTTGGGTAGGCTGCAGGTATGACGCGATACGTTCTCTGACGGCTCGGCATGCACACTTTGCCACGAGGCGTCTAAACGTCGAACCTACGGCTATTGGCCGTATGCGACCATCTTTTTTCGTGAGGGCACATAGTGTCGCTCAGTATAGGTAACATCTGGATTCATTATGCCTTGTAAGAGGAAGTTGCAGAGTTTGGTCCGAGAATTTAGTAGCCGCGGGAAATTGTTGTCGGCAGAGGGTGATAATAAACTTTTTAGCCGGTACCGGCCGTCATTTGAACAGCTGATCGGCCAATATTGCCAATTAATCCGAAATAATGAACATGACTCAAAAACTGACAACCATTGTCTCCCTTCTTGTCAAAAAGAACTCGACACTAGAAACTCAAGTTGTGAAGTTGGAGCGTGATTTACTATCCGGTGAATCCAATCAAGCCGCGATCCCGGTTTCCGTGGCGCCTCCTATTCCCTACTAAGAGGCGCTCAAATTAAAACTGGCCAAATCGGTGCCCCCGGTCGAAACCCGTAAACCACTCCCGTGCGTTTAGCTTATCCCACGCACGAAAAATCCGCGGAATTAAAATCGTTATCGGAAACAAAACAGGCACTTATGAAAGCCATCAATCCGTCTGACGGATTTTAATTTCACGGTGTTAAAAAAACCGCAAATTCGTGCGTAATCCTGCGTCTCATTAGCGAGTCTCAACTAAATAAACTTAAGTCAGTCGAAGCACTTAAATCAGCCGGTCTGCGTCTCGAGACGCATAAAGGACGTAACCCACGTATTCTCATCAAGGACGTCCCCCAACATATGACGGTAGATAATTTCCTTTTGTCATTGTTTAGTCAAAATATAAACAGAGAAATTGATATGTCTCAGAACCTATTCTTGAAGTCGACAAAAATTGTTAGACGCCGTAACTTAAACAATTATTATAATAATAGGAAATGGATTGGTATCAAGTTAGACGCCAAAGATCGTAAACATCTGATCGAGACAAAAGAAAATATTTTTATCGACTGGGCAATGTGTCGCTTCGTCAACGACCTCAAACTCGTGCGTTGTGGTAACAGTTCGGACACACCCACAAATTCTGTCGCGATACTAAGCCGTGCTGCTATTATGGTGCCGAAGAACATAACTCCCGTTCTTGTCCGAAAAAAGATAAAGATGGTTTCAAACCGATTTGTAGTAGTTGTCTCCGTTATAAAAAACCCACTGACCACCCCGACTGTCCAACATATAAAGCCAAAATGGAGCGACTTGTTCTAACTACTCACTATGGATAGGTTAAATATAGGACAGTTAAACCTACATAACAATAAACACGCGACATTAGAGTAAGAGAAATTAACTTCCGAATATAATTTAGACTTAGTTCTCGTTTAAGAGCAATACCAGCTTGCGTCGTTACGGTCGAAAATCTAGATTTTCAGTCACAGCCTTAACTTACCTTTCGACGTCGCATTGTGCAGTAGGTTATAGGTTGTGAGTTGTTATTTTCAGTACGCGGATCCCGTCGGCTCTCACTTACATCAACTTCGGCGCGTATTACAATCTCTCTCGGGTAATAATCATTATAGGTGCAGACGTCAATGCATCCTTGCCCTTATGATACGGTCGGTTTAGCTATACAGATCGCGACCGTCGTTGCGTTGTAGAAACTTCATCACGGAGTTTAACCTCTAGATTCACAACACCTCCTTGCACCACCTACCTATAGTAGCCCATCTGGCGAATCGTCAATTGACGTCACGTTTTCTAGCGCGTACGTCCAGATTAGGCATTGGCGTGTCCTTCCTGACACGTCATGTAGTGATCACCGCTTACTGGTGTACGAGTTCTCTTGTGCGGTCCCGGGCGATACCGTAGTCAATTCTAACGACTATAAATATAATGTCAAAAGTGGCGACTGGTTCTTATTCCGTTCCCTTTTGAACGCTCATGCCAGAGATTTCACTCGTCCGGAATTAAACGCAAATGAGTGCGCTGAAATTATGACGAACACATTCGTTTACTGTGCGGATGTGGCCTTGGGTCGCAGACCTCGTAGAAGGGATCAAAATTGTAAGTGGTGGAACAATAACCTTCTTAATCTTCGACGCGATTTTAGAAAAGCTAGACGCAAAATTAAAAACCTTCGTAAATCGAACCAAGATCGTTCGGACGATACCTACTTAACGAGTTTAAATAACTTGCGTATTTCAAGGTCACGTTATCGCGCCGCCGTTATTTTAGCTAAGAACAATATGTTGAAAAACGCCGCGAATAGACTGGATAAAGAGGGTCCATGGTCCTCTTTATACCACGAGCTAAAACCCGGTAATAGTAATGAGCCAATATTTTTCTCTAATATTAAAATAAATAACTCATATACATGCAGCTTAGAAGACACGGCAAAGGCTTACCTAAACGTCTTGATTCCTGACGACGTGCCAACTTTAGATGACGAATACCACCGCGATATTAGGAGAAGAATGTTTGAACCTCTCCATACGCCAGCTTCGGATTTGCGGAGGAGTTTATGAAAATAGTACATTTTTTACCTATTAAAAAATCTTTGGGCGAGGACGAAATATCAAATATCATTATTAAACAAGCGTGTCTAGTTGCCCAAACAACAATACTATACGTATATAACAAATGTATCGCGGAAGGGGTATTCCCAAAAATATGGCGCACCGATTGCATTAAATTAATACCTAAAGCGGGAAACAAACTTCCTGATGATCCCAAATCTTATCGTCTGATATCACTATTGCCATGTTTGGGTAAACTGTTAGAACGTTTTATCGTTCCTTGCCTGTTACCCCTAAATTTCATAGTCAGCCATATGGTTTTACTGCCGCGAAATCTACTGTTGACGCGGCACTAGAAGTTAGGAAAATAGTTTACCTATCGGAAAACAAATACATTGTCGCCATCTCATTAGATATTTTCAGCGCCTTTGATCGTGCTTGGTGGCCTTTGTTACTCTTAAAACTTAGAAATCGAGGGTGCTACTGCAATATTTATTCTATAATATGTTCTTTCTTTTCTAACGGTGAAACTAAGCTTCGACTCGGGCATTGTACTCACGGTAAAGTATTAACTTGCGGCTGTCCTCAAGGCTTAGTTATCTCGCCTAACTTATGGAATATATGGATTTGATGATTTAAGTCTTCCATTTCCACCGCTATGCTTACTTGTAGGCTACGCTGACGACGGTTTTCTTATCGTTCAAGCAAATTCGCATTCTAAAATTGAATCTAAAGCCAATTGCAGCCTCAATTTAATATCGGACTGGGGCAATCGCAACCGTCTTAAATTTGCCGCGCATAATACATATCAAAATTTATTAAAAGGTTCGGTTATTTCGACCTCTAGCATAAAACTGGACAATATTAACGTTAAAAGTAAGCAGTCACTCTGTCATCTCGAATTTCATTTAGAAAATAAATTTACTTTCCTAGAATATATCGTGCAAAGCCAAACGTAATTTTTATTCCTTTACGAAAATTTCTACTTCGACATGGGGCCTCTCATTTAAAACGTTAAAATAAATTTATACTGCAACTTACTTAGGCAGCATTTGCTACGGAGCTCCCGTGTGAGCTGATAGAGCAACCATAGGTGCAGCTCGTCGTAAATTGTTACAAAGCCAACGACTTGCGCTTATATTCTTGTGTAAAGCCTATAGAACTAGTAGCACCGAAGCATTACCTGTTTTAGCAGGAGTTCTACCCGTTGACCTTGAAATTCAACGACGCGCAACAATGTATTATCATAAAAAATCCATTACTAATCCAAGCCATAGTAATCTTAAGCCATCGTGAAAAAATAAAAATTGCCAGATTGTTTGAACCTATTGAAGATTCTGTGCGTGGCCTAATCTTAGAATGGCAGACCCGATGGGATAATTCCACCAAAGGGAGACATCTTTATAATTTTTTCCCTAGTATTCGTGATAGGCTATCCAAACAATGGATAGATATTGATCACTGCGTTTCTCAATTCTTGACCGATCATGGGAATTTTAAAGCCAAACTTTACGTATTTAAATTAGTAGCTTCTTCTTTTTGCGAGTGCTCGACTCAGGGCAACATGTATGAAAAAACCGCTCATCATATCCTTTGGGAGTGTAATTTCTGGCACAATGAAAGGACTACAAAGCTTAACAGCTTATTTTGTAAATCTGGCGTCGTATACTACAGTGACCTCGTTGATAGCCCTAGGAACTTCCGTGCCTTCAAGCTTTTTTGTAATAATTATTACTGGAAACAATCTAACACAAAAAATTCCAACGTAATCAGAAATATAGTCACAATAATTATTACCATTTGTTCCCGTGGTGCTTTCCCTTTAGTTCTTTGACTTTCGGTCATCGCAATTTTGTGCTGTCTCCCACTTTGTTTTTGAGGAGGGAATGCTACTACTTTCTACTCCTCCTATCTCCCTTTGATTAATTTATTTGCGGGTCCTAAGGCAGATTTAGCAAGTCCCTCGGGCTCCCTGAGATCATATCAAAGGGTTTTCGTGGTTGGATCCGGTGTCGATCCTGGCGACACAGGAGATGCAGTGGTGGGAATGTGTGGTGGACCAGAGCCCGTGAAAAAAAAAGGTACGAACCCTGCTAGGGGCCAAGGGACTGTGGATAGTGGTGGTAGGAAGGTGGGTGGGTGCAGGATGTTTTTGGATAAGGGACTCTAGAGTGTTTGTGTTGGTGAGGGCGATTTTACAGTCCGAGACGAGCAAACGTGCTGCTCCTGCTAAATCACCTTCATATACTTGGGTTTCAACTTTCTTACACAGGTCAAAGGGTTGCCGAGTTGGGGTGTCACGAGGCAAGGGGCAGTGGCTGTCGATGTTGCGTTTTACTTTGGTTGTTAATGATAAATTACCTGTCAGATGCAAGTCCCATACTTGCAGTGCAGAGTAGGCAAAAGTTATGTTATCGTACCAGGCTGCTTTAGAGTTTTTATCGATGCAAACATCGATCAGATCTGAAGGTTTGCCAGCTGCGAGACATCTGGCTCCTTTAGGTACATGTTTAAGAACGCGGACACCATCTTTCAACTTGGAAAGACAATCGTAATCAAATGATTCATTACTGATCTGGTTGGGGTGAGTGATGCCATCTAAAGATGTGACGCCCGATAAAACGGACGAAGGCTGCGGGAGCAGGTCTTTGTGTTTGCGGCTGATATGTATATTCAATCCGCGATTGCCGTAAAATTGACGACTTGACAATGGGCAGTGTGGACATGCTGTGCCTTGATTACTATTATCAATATCCATAAAGATTGTAATTAAAATATGGCCTTACGAGCTATTTTATTTACATTTTTTACATAAAAATAAAACATTATAAAGAATACAAATAAACGAGTCTAATGTAAATACTTATAAGACGCCTCCTTTGCTTTAGAGAAGAAAGAAGATTCAAATGGCCGGCTGTTTACGCGGGGAGGCTGCACCAGACATTGGAGGGTTGCCTCTTGGTCAGGCTGCAAGAAGCCTCGATAATATCCGTTCAAATTTACACCGTCTTCGTTTGTTCCAAGTTTTACAGTAGTTTTAGAGTATCTTGCATGGGGTTTTTATATTTATTGTTGTGATTTAGGACACACAACGGCTGATGTCCGTAGAGAGACACTTCTCTAGAGAGCACAACCGGCCGATGAAGATGGTGGCCCTGACGACGTGTTCTTGAGGTGGTGTGGTTGGCAGGCGTTGAAGTGTAGGAAATTCTATAGGTTGAGAATCGTTTGCAAAGCCTTTTATATGATTTTTACGTTATTTCCTTCGTTTTCACGTATTTCCTTGCAGAATATTTAGTTTATGTACATAATAAAATTAAATTATTTAAAATTGCTTGTTAGTGTAACGCAGGCTATTATTGATAGAATGAATAATTTTACATCAATGAAGAATTCAAATAGCAAGAGTAAAATAACTTCATTGCTTGTTAATAAAGCCGAGGTATTATTGAGAACATTAATTTTTTACATGTAATTTTGTTAGGTTAGGTACTATATAGTTCATTTTAGATAGTAATTTGTAAATTTGATTTTCAATTGTTTTGTTTTACATTATAGGCACCAGCACAATGTTGCTTCTGAACGCCCAAAGGTTGACTGGTAGAGAATGCCATTGGGCATTAAATCCACCTGTACCAGTATTTTGCATTAAGTATAAATAAATAAATAAATTTTGGAAAATAATTTTAGCGGGCGAACGAAGCGAGTCCTCTTTATGTGGGGAGATAATAAGTATACTAATAAGAGAATAACGTATTTTCTTAACTCTGGTCACTATGTTGACATATGTGATGTCCTTTATGCTATAGATTGGAAAACCATTGTTAATGTCCCTAGAAGAAGCAGTCGACTATTTCTACAACATCTTATGCGACCTCCGTAATACCTTTATTCCAAGTTGGACACATCATTTGAAATTATTAAAAGAAATATATAAATTTCATCGGTAATATAAGTTCCACGATAACCTTAATAACTGTAATACTTTTTCATTATTAAGAAAATAGAACTTCAGAACATGAATCTTACGTTTAAATCTTACGTTAAAAACTCTGAACTTAATATAGTTAACAATCCCAGGAGTTTTTGGACATATGTGAAAAATAATAAAAAATCATGTAATTGTTTCCCCTCAACCTCAACCTACAATGAAATATTGATTATAGCGCCATCTAGGGGACTTAAAGTGAAGAACAAAAAATATATATTTCCTGACGGTGTTGTGTGGGGTATCAAATGAAAGAGCTCAGTAAACACATTTCAAATATGTAAACAGTATTAGCTAATTCCCATGGATTTTTGCAATCACCTGCTAATTACGAGAATTCATTAAATCTCTTCAATACAATATTATATATGAAACAATGAATAATTAATAATTTAATTATTAATTCAGAAATTTATCGGAAGTATGTTAGCCTCAAAATAATGCAAATAAGAATAATAATCTAAAACCCGACTACTAAAATACGTACTCAAAGTAAGAAACAATAAAAATTGTGATATTCACATGTTTAAAGTATATAACCATGGTCATATGCCCCTTTTATTCTATGAATAACTACACTAATTAAAAACATAAGACCACGGCTATCGTTTAAACATGTCCATATCAGTATTTTTTTTGTTTTTCACATTAAGAACGTGTTTTGGTAGTCGGTTTTTATAAGGAAAACTTTGCATTGCAACAAGGAGGGATAAAGAAATAACGAACCAATTAATTTTGTAATCATAGTTGTATTATACCTAATATTTAGTATAATAGTTAGTATTCAAAAAAATTATCAAAAAAAGGAAAATTGTATTTAGATGTTACTAAGATTTGTCTCGAGCGCCAAAAGAAGGATAGTATTATTGTACTTAAAAAAGACAATTAAGTTAGTTGTATAAACTACAAGTTTGAAAAAAATAGTTAACACTTTCTCCTAGAAATAGAAGTATTTGTTAAAAAAAAGTACTAAAAAATCTTTAAAACACTTTTAATCGTGACATCCAATATTTTAAATCACATAAAATAAACACACCCATCAAGCTCCATACAAGGCGTCACTCCGTGCTATTTTGTATGCATCGCAAAAAATTCAAAAGCCGAATGAACAATAATACGTTTTTTTAAGTAAAAAAATTTGGTATAATGTAAAAAAATTAGTTTAATAAAAAAAACTAACTTGCCTAACATTGAAGGCAAACATCAAACTATAAATCGAGTTGGACTCGCGCAGGAAGGGCAGGAAATAGCAAAGAACATATTAGTTGTACTAGAGCCACCCTTCAATATTTAATTTATTTTCTTTTTTGTATTTGTTGTTATAGCAGCAACAGAAATACATATTCTGTAAAAATTTCAGCTCTCTGGCTAATAACTCAAGAACGGCTCTTGCCGTTCTTGAGCCGTATTAGCCGTATTAGCCTGGAGACGGACAAACAAACAGACGGCTTAATGTTGCTGAAAAACTTTTTAAAAAGTAACTCAGACACAGACATGCATAAATTTTTCCGAATATCCAAAAGAATCATTCACTCAGTCAAATAATTTATTCTGTTAACTTGTTACTAACGTATTAACTAACAAAAGAACAAAAACGTTTGCCTTAATCAGTCCTTAAAACTGAACAAAGCAACGCATTTAGGGTTTCGTAACCGTAAGCGACCTCTGTGGCTCAGTTGGTAAGCGCATTGGTAGCGTAAGCCGGGGGTCGCGGGTTCGAATTCCGTCGACACAGAAAACGTTTATCAATGTTCCTAGGTCTTAGGTATGTATTAAATATGTGTACCATATAATAACAATCTTAAATATGTTTATAGTATTAACAGAATTAAATATATTTCCGTTGTCTGGTACCAACAAGTCTCTCAGGTATTTAGCACAGGGCTAGACTGACGTGGTGTATCGACTTAGTATATCAGAGACATTATTATTATAAATGGCAAAAACCCTTATAAATTCGGCATGTGTGTCTGTCTCTACGTTCGTATGTCTGATTTTTCCATCATTGTTTGTTGTCATTGACAAATGGCTGAGTTTACCAAAACTTAAGGACTTACATTTTTTTCCAAACCGAACAGTTTGCGCGTAACTAATTTTCATAAATTAGTAATGTCATAGAGAAATTATACTTATAAAATAATTGGTCTATGGTAATGTAATGAAATTAAAAAAAGAATAGGATGTTCATGAGTATAACTTATGAACGAAGATTAGTTTCTACGCGATCTAATTAGTAGTTTTTTATACGTCACAATCCATAAATCACATTTTACTCTTCATATTTTAAATCACCTCATAAAATAAAAAAAAAACTTTGTTTCCTACTTACTACTACGGAACATGAAGTGCGTGACTGGCTCGTACTTGGCCGCTCTTTATGTAAAAATTTATATGATATATAAATACCATTATTTCCCGGCATAATTACTTATATTAAAAACTATAAACGCTGTCTAATTAATATTTATCATAATTAACTGTTGGTTTTTTCGACAGGTGATGAACTATTTAAATTGAAGGTTTAAAAATTTAATATGAATTGTTAAGGTTTTATTGTAGCTAGTAGTTGAGGACGGAATTTTGTTACATTTGTTTTATCTTTAAAAATGTTAGTGAAAACATTGCTTTGTGCTCTAAGTTTTGTGGTTGTAAACAGCAAAGAAGGTAAATAGCTTAGAGCCTTTTACTTTTACTTACAGATAGTCTATCCACATCTTTATTCGACAGATGTTATATGGCGAATCTGTCAAAAAAGTTGTAGATAGCCTAACAGAAACTTTACCAGTAAGCGTAATCTTGTAACAAACAAAATTATATCGTATTGCTATTGATAGGTACTCCGTTTGAATTTATAAGACGCAAATATAAAGCAACCAAGTTAAATATTATTCAAAAAACCAACAATTCAACCATTTTGAAACAAATTAAAAAATTAAAGCTGCTGTGAAATTTAGATTTAAGTAGGCAACAGGATAGTTTAGACAATAAATAAAGTTTTAGGGGTTAGGTGAAATTCTATTATATTTTACAAATCAAAGAGTTTAATGCGGAACTTAGAACACTTTTAAAACGAGATTACCTTTTTAATCCGATTTCAGTGACATTTTTATCGAAATGTAAACTGGATGATTCGGTATGTCTCAAGAAGACTGCGCAACATTTCGTACCAACCTTCGTAGCTGGGATTCCAGAGATCGGCCTGGAAGTCCTGGACCCACTCCACATAGATAAAGTGGACAGCAGCAACTCTGCTTTGAAATTCGTCACCAGGAATATGACATTTACTGGCTTAAGAAACACCAAAATAGAGGATATTAAGTAAGTTTATTTAGAACAATAATTTTACCTTGTCCGGTTTGATGTCCGACACCTAAGCTTAAAGCTTAAAGTTTGAAGCAATAATATTTATCGATACTCAATAGCGATTACTTAAATATTTATTATAGCAACTCTAGTTCCCCAAGTGTCCGCTAAGGGCGCTGTAAAATTCGCTTATTATGCGATATACTACGTAGACACTATCGGATATCCACAAATATTATTGATTCAAACTCATGGAAAAAAGACACATTGTGTCAACTTCCGGCTGCCAACTATGGGCGCCCGACACCGATATCGGATCGGATGATGTGGAAACGCTCGCTGTGTGGTCGAATAGTGGAAACAATATCTTTAACTGACTTCCAAAAACGAGGAGGTGATATGTCGGCTGTGTTTATTTTTATGTATGTTCAACCATACCTCCGCTGTTTGTGAACCGATTTTCAAAATTCTCTCTTTGATGTATTATTGCGAATAGGTCCCATGTTCACCATGGTGGTGGTTAATGATGGGAACCATGAGTAATCAAGGTAACTCCTCGAAATTTGTATGAAAATATATGGTGATCTCGGTTTTGTTAGAATCGTCCCAGGTATATGTTACCAAAAATTAAGATTTGGTACCCAGGTATACCATGGTTCCGAAGGTACTGAGAGAACTCGTGATTCCTTACAGATATGATTTTGGGGTTTTCGGCGTTGTTTTAAGAATTGGAAGCATATGCTACTACAACATAAATTATATTCATAATCATACTCGTCACAAAAGTGGTGACCTGATGATGGGATCCTTGAGTAATCGAGGGAACACCTTGAAATTTGTATGGAAACATATAGTGATTATAGTTCCTGTAGAAGCATCCCAGGTATATGTTACAAAAAAGTAAGTTTTGGTACCAAGGTATACCATGGTTCCGAAGGTACTGAGAGAACTCATGATTCCTTACAGATATGAGTATGGGGGTTTTCGGCCTTATTTTAAGAACTGAAAGCATATGCTGCTACAATATAAATATATTGATAATCATTATCACTGCTATCACACCAGACACCATTCATTATCGCATTATATGGCATCGCAGGGTCACTGTTATACCTCAAAACACCTAAAAATTTAAAGGGAAATATGATTTTATTTTCATGAGAAGTACCTTAATCGCTCAGCACGAATAAGTAAGATTTTGTACCAAAGAATACCTACCATGGTTCTCAAGGTGCTATAGGAAAAATCCTTATTTCTTAAAGATACACATTTGGAGATTTCGGCGTTGTTTTAAGAACCCAAAGCATAGGCTACTAAGCAAATTATATCAATCATCATTATCGTTACACCCACTATGACTTCATTCATCAATCTACAATTATTCAAGATAATTATTCCGTAGCTTGTCGAGCAATTTGTCAGTTCTAAGGCGCGCTAC
Organism: Cyclargus thomasi; assembly: GCA_026546445.1. Taxonomy (NCBI): domain Eukaryota; kingdom Metazoa; phylum Arthropoda; class Insecta; order Lepidoptera; family Lycaenidae; genus Cyclargus; species Cyclargus thomasi. The sequence continues at coordinate 14,490 of JAOTAV010055260.1, forward strand.
ACACCTGAGCCTCCGACGCCGCCGACATTTGTCAACAACATTTTGTCGGTGAGCTAGGTTGTGGGCTTCACTTACAAGATACGTGTCGGCGGCACAAGAATGCTGGTGGCTAAGGTGTGCAGTAGAGCGATTAACAAATAGTAACATAGTACTATGTAGAAGGAACAAAATAATAAAGTAATAACTGATTTCTATTCAAAACTTGTTATGGCCCGCAGCGCTACCCGTGGCTTAATCGAGATTAAAAAGTAACCTATGTGCTAATTCAAGATACCAGCAAGCTCCGTGACAAATTTTATATGAATCGTTAAAGCGTGAAGAAGTAACAAACATTACACTCACAAATTCATAAATGCACTAACTTACAAACTTTTAAATTTTTAATACTAAGCGAATTCTTCACGAATGGGCCAAAACATCGACGGTCTCACAGAAAACTGGCGTGAAACGGCGTTGTGCTGTGTTTAGTCCAGTATGTGAATTTACCGGTGGCCCAACTTCCCTAATCTTCTTATCCCTCTTCAAATTCCCAGGCGCGTGCGCTCCATACAGGCTAAAAAGCCGTTGCTTGCCATATGAAATTGGACGTCTTGTTTGTACAAGTCTCTTTTACGAATAAAAAATTTAAATATTTTTATTAGTACAATTTAACCCGAGGTACGTTGTTCTGTTGGTCTTTTACACTGTGGCTGAGAACCTCACCGTACACTCATAGGAATAATCCTGTGCCATCACTGCCCAATTCCTATTCTTTTATAAAGGCCGGCAATGGCACTCTTTGGATGTTACGAGTGTCCATGGGCGATGACAGTTGCTTTCCATCAGGTTACCCGTCTGCTTCCTTGCCCCTTAAATAACATAAAAAATGTATTATGCCTAGTGGTTCTCTGTAGGTATAGGCATTTTAATTTTGGATAAATAAAAAGGGTGAAGTTATTATTTTTAACAAAAAATTAAAACCGACTTCCAAAGGAAAAAACATTAAAAAAGAAACGTATTGTAAAAAAGTATTAAATAATATTTATTCTTTAATAGTGCCTGTTTCAGAATTCGGTGAGGCATCAGCCTATTTCCGTACA
>JAOTAV010055271.1:0-15567 GCA_026546445.1 Cyclargus thomasi
GGGGGGGGTCCTCAGCAATCTGACCTGTGACTAGGGTGGGGGGGGAGGGGTCTAAAACCATGAAATTTGTGTAACGTACTTTATGGATGGTCCCTTACCTATTTAGTCCTAATTGCTACCCGACTCATAAGTCATATCACATCGAAAAGAACCCACGCGTTAAAAACAATTGCTTCCCGCATATTATATTTGTACAACCTTTTGCCTAGAGCTTTGCTCGCGTTAAGAAGTATTTTCATACAAACTTAAGAGAATATAATATACAAACCTTTGTCTACCCTCGTGGGATAAAAATTACAATTACAATATGAATAATATACCTTGGGCCAGACTTTTTCAAAATCATTTCTTAGCGGACGACTACATCATAACATGTACAAGGTACCTGCATCTTAGTCAGTTAGTTACCTTTAAGTTTTATTAATTAAGATGTCTTTTTTGTAATTTTTCTTTTAGCAAAAGCTTATAGGGTAACCTTGAACTAGGTAATGGGTATACAATAAAATAAAATAGAATTAATGTTTTCACCATACAATAATGCATTGCTTATGCTTGTAATAGCTTACATTGGTTGCTATTTATCGAGACTTGCTAAAAGTCTTTGCTTATGCTTGCAATATTTTACATTTTACATTTAACATCTTACATTTTACAATTTACATTTAGCTTCTATTTACTGCAATTGTTAACGTAGATTTGCTAGAACCCTTTGATAATATTGCAGTATCGGTTTATCGCAGTAGTACTAAAACCGTGTTGGAAAACGCAAACTATAGATTATGGCGGCAAAATAATATTTCTGCGACTGCAACACGTCGTTAATTAAGAATTCGAATTACGAATTTTACTCTATCTTAAACTTTAATGAAATAATAAAAAGTTACTACCGTTTCCGGATTATCCTCGGTATCACAGCACTTCACACAATTTTCATTAAAACAACAGAAACTAGTGTTCACATGTGTTAACTCAAAGCAAATGCACGCGCGGTGGGCGGTTCTGTACGGACCACGTCGCTTGGTCTCTGGTCTACCTTAATTTTTACCGATTTGTTGAATGTTTTGCTTGACGAGCTCGTAAGGAGTGGTTCTAGCGAGTGTGGTTACTGCTGTCGTTATTGTAATGAACTTACGGCCTTGCGTATAATGCTCGGTTTGACGATATGAATTATTTTCTATTCAGCTGCCACTATGACGTCATTATATAGCTTGGCCGTAAAAATTAATTGTTGCCATAAGTATTGAAAAGGAAATTATATTTTTATTGCTTCGTACTATAAATCATTGATACTTCAAGAAAATATTATTACATAGGTACCGGGTTTTTAGGGTGATGTTTGCTTCTTCACTTATAATTTCTTATTTAATATAATATTATTTAACATAAAATAATAAATAATTATTCATATAATATATAAGAAACCTTGCGCTCTCAAGGTTTGACTGTACGTATGAATAAAATTTAATATTTTTTCTATTTAAGAACTACAATAACTAATTATTATTACATTAATAATAGGTATATCCTAATTTTTCTCTGACTGGTTATCCACGTGAATCGTAATTTATAACTTATGAGAAAAAATCGTCACACGTCAAATTTTTGTTTCTTTTTCCTCTTATTTTTTCATTGACTGTGTTCCCTTTCAAAATCAGTCGACATATACATATTATAAAGCTTGATAAATAGCGGCATATACAAAATATTTACCTTCCTCCTACGCAATAGAACAATTTTATGGAGATTATTCATCTAATGTGGTGTTAACTGTTGGGTTTTCCTTGTTACTCGAGCTTCGACTGATGGTTTTACCTCAGCTGATTTGGTAGCGAACGTCAATAACGGTTTGCGTTAATTATAAAGACCTGCTAACAACACGGTATGCTTCGTGAGTCATCAGTTTCTTACACCATCGTCGGTTCCGTGTAGCTAGGTCTTGCTGTTGCAATAAACAGTAAAATATTCATCACAGCTGCCCTATGTGAATCATGGCGAAAGAAAGATGTAATTCAATGCAATTGCAAACTAAAATATTTATTTGTGGCAACTTGAAATTTTAATACAGGATTTTTCATCACTAATCACAATCAGATTTCGAGATAAATATATTTTTTAAATTTCTTTTTTTAAATTTTTTTTAAAGCCCCGCTTCTTATTTTCCATGTCTACAGTGCCGTAATGGGGTGTATTGGAGAGTTATATGACAAGGTTTTAAATTGTCTCATATACCTACTTAAAATTTGCTCTCAGATTATTAAAACTTATACAGTGTGTGCACCACAAGAGAAGATCTCATCTCAATATTTGCTGTTTGAAATAAATATCACGTACTCTTGTAAAAAGTTAAATTAAAGTAATTGAAAACCTAGTTAGTTTACATTTTGAAACCTTATTCCGTTGCATGTATGTATACTAACAAAAATAACTCAATAAGTCTGGTCTTCGGCAATATAATATGGGTTATGTCAGTGTTAAACCCGAAGGACTTAGAAGTCTGAAAACAACTTAGAGTATTCTAAAATTTTCAGGTTACGTTGTGTTGCGTTCATAATAAAATACTAAGACTGCATTTCACAACCAAAATTGTATTAGTTTAGTGCACCTTAAACCGGCACAAAAAGTATAATAGTTGTAAATGAATCTGGTCTAAGCAGTAAATAATATTACATTTTGTGTTTAAAAATCAAATTCCAAAAAGGATAGAGTTATGATACAAATTCTCATTGTGTGCTAAAATGAAAAAAATGTTAAGGTCACATTGGTAATTATTGGTATTATGAATACTAATAAAAACGCTTTATTTGTACAAGTGTGCACAAGTAGTTTATATCAATAATATAATTATTTGCCATGAAGGAGATACAATTATATTTTTAGTATCAAAAGCATCAACTTTTAATTGTTTAGTATTGAACATTTTATTTTATGATATTTTTAAAACAATAAGGCAATACCAACATGTAGAATATATAATGCATGTATTTTATCATTTCATGTGCGTTGCCGGCCTTTATGAGGTAATAGGGATACGGAGAGATTAGGGAAGTTGGGCCTCCGGTAAACTCACTCACTGAACGAAACACAGCACAACGCCGTTTCACGCCAGTTTTATAGTGAGGCCGTGGTATCACTCCGGTTGAGCCGACCCATGACTCTCCCACTTCAAAGCCGTAATAAAAAAATCCGTATTATGTACTTGAGATCGGAAAATGTCTCATTGGTACACGCCTCCAACCGGGGTTCGAACCTGCACCTTCTCGTGTGCGAACCAAAGGCCTTAGCCTCTAGGCCACGGGCACTCTCAAGTGACCTTTATTTAAAACCAGCTATGCCCCGCGGTGTTACCCGTGGGGCCGTGGCTTTCAGGAGAAATTAAATGGAGATTTTCCAGCAAGCAAAATCGTAGCTGATATCGTGGATACTACATAAGTTGCCTTATGTAGTATCCACGATATCAGCTAACTCCATAGCGAATTATATAAAAAATCGATATACATATAATTGGATATACACATAATCGCTCCGGTCGCGGGCGCGGTCAGAATTTGGATGGGTTAAGGTGGGGGTTAGTTGATTTTTTGAATTTGAATTCACTTTTATGTCATTTTTAGGGTTTCATACCCGAAAGGTAATCACGGGACCACGTCTGTCCGTCTGTCTGTCTTCAGGCTGTATCTTAAGATTGGTGAGAAGAAGATTTTAACTCATTTTCGAAGATTATGTATTACTGTTGCGCTATAAAAATAATCAAAACAAAATATATTAAATATTTAAGGAGGCTATCATATCATCATCAAGAAATATAAGTTTTTGCCAATTTTTAATTCTAAAAGAAATATTTCGTTTATACTAGTTTTTATAATTATTTCTTTATGTAACCATCAAACCCCAGCACCGCACTAAATTTCAGTTCACTGGGTTTATGGGAAGCAGTAGTTCTATTTTGATGATCATGAGTTGAGTGAGTGTCGGAAATGCGTAACTTTGCTATCCCTTAACTTCAGAACTGAATGTTCTACAGACTTGAAATTTTGGATTTTATGTATGTGATTATAGCTTTCTGGCTGACGAAAATTTCTGCTTTCTGTTATTATCCAGAGGTTCTCAAATAAGGGGCTGAAAATGCGGTGAAATGGTTCCTGTAAAGATGGTACGCCAGTTTCGACTTAGCAATGGCAACAGTTGTTTATCCAGACTGCCATCTCGTTTTCTCCATCTCCATCTCCAAGCCAAATTTCATAAAAATCGCTCCAGCCGCTTAAGCGTGAAATAGTAACAAACATAGCTTTCAAACTCACAAACTGTCGCATTTACAATATTAAAAGTATAATGATTATAATATTAAAGAAAAAAAATTAGGATAATATAAAGTGACTATACAATTTTAATTCAAGTTATAAATATTTTAAATTAATTTATGTAATTTTTATATATTTATGTAATTAATATGTTATTTTATTTACGTAATTTTTCTATTTTTTTTCTTTTTTGTTAACATTAATTTATATATAAATTTTTAAGGTTTTTATTTTTCAAGTCAGTATGTTTATTTTTAGTTAAACTAAAATAAATACAAAGGAACACGTTATAAATATAATATTAAGTAAACTTAATATTATATTTATATACACTAAACATACACTAAAGTGTTCTTCCTGTTGTGAATCAGATGTGAGTCGATAATGAAATCTCTCCAATGTTGGTTTTACCACGCATAGCCTTAAATTCTTTCTCAGAATGAAATGATGATCGAGTTGATTTATCGGATAGTGTTACGTTAAGTATTTATAGGAAGGGGGGAATCCCCTGCCGCCATACAAATAGGGAACATGCATGTAAGACAAAAATTATTGAATGCAAATTATTATGATAGTGGGCTGAAAGATATACAGAATGATAAAAATCTCTGAATTCTGTTGGGATATGAGTAAGATATTAGCGATTTAAGTTTTCCAACCATCCCTTTCTTTCAAAATGTAATTTAGTATGAACTTTGTATGCAGCTTATAGACTTTGACGACACAATTAATATATCTCTTTTTCTAAGTGACTACTTCAAGGGCTTGTAACTTTGTTTTTTTAATGTTATCAAAAAACTGATTGGACTACATCGTTTTTCAATAACGATAGATTTATTCAAACATAAAAAAGATAAAAAAAAACATGCATATTGTCTTGGTTCAATAGGCTTAGGCAACAACAAAATAAAAATCCTATATTCCTAAAACCTAATATGCAACGGTTCTTAACTTAAATATTTAAATATTATTTTGTTTTCTAGTTATATTGATATAAGTAGGAACTAGTCAGATATTATCCGAGTTAATATTATTTTATACTTTTCAGTTTATAGAAGCTTAATTTTATTACTTTTCTAGTTTTTTCCTTGGAAGTCGGTTTTTCATTATTTCTTAATAATAATAATAATTTCACTCTTTTTAGTTACCTAGTAAACTCAGCATGATAAATTGTGTCCATATGAGTCGGTTATTTACTGTAAATGTGTATTATAAACTTCCAAAATCGCAGGAATCGTCAGTATAATAACTATTGTCTCTGTATTGTAAATGTCTTAAATACTATTAAAAGTAGGTATCTATATAATTTTTTGATTTCTGAAGTAATTATTTAGAAATTTATATAGTGTTGCAATGCGTTGTGTTCTTAAAACAACGTCGAAACCCCCAAAATTTTGTCTATATAAGGAATCAAGAGTTCTCTCAACTCAGTCGAAAGTATGGTATACCGTGGTAGGAAATATTGCTTTACTTTATGGAAAGAACTAAGCAATGCTACCAAAAATGTAGCATTGCTCAGTATTCTTTTCATAAAATAAATTTTGACAAGTTTTGCATACACATTTCGAGGTGTTCTAGGGTTATGACCCAACTTGCCATTGTCACATTATGATGTGACAATGGGAGTGATGATGATAATATAAATTTCTTAGTAGCACCATAGACCAATTATTTTATGGTATAATTCCTCTATGGTAGCCCTTGCTTTCAGTTCTTATAACAACCCCGAAACCCCCAAAACTTCAATCTCTGTGGAATCAGGAGTTCTCTCAGCACCTTCATGATATCGGAATCATGGTACACCTTGGTACCAAACCATACTTTTTGGTAGCATTTACTTGGCATCCATTTTAGGAAACCGAAATCTCCATGTGTTTCCATATGAATGTTGAGGTGTTCTAGGCTCATAATATGATGATGCATGGTGTGATGGAAGTGATAATCATGATGATGAATATAATTTGCTAACTCTTCTTAAAATGACGCTGAAACCCCCAAACTTGTATCTATAAGGAATCCGAAGTTCTCTTAGCACCTTCGGAAACATCATAAACTTTGGTACCAAATCTTACTTTTTGGTAGTGTTTACTTGGGATGTTTGTAAGTAAATCAAAATCACTATGTCTCTATACAAATTTTAATGATTTCCCTATATTACTCATGGTTCTCATCATTAGTCACCACTATGGTGAACATGGGACCTATTCGGAACAATACTCCAAAACAACAAAGAAAAAATTTTGAAAATCGGTTGGAAGTCGGTTAAAAACTAGCAAAAAGCAGTATACAATTTGGCTGTTGTAAAAACAAAAACGGTAAAGTGGACGACATATTCTATTAATAGCTGTTTAGAATTTTAATTGTTATAATGAGGAAGATAGGCGCTAAACTCGTTTAGTAATTAACGGTATGAATGACGTGATGCAGCTGGGAGGAAACCGAGAGTTTTTTTTGGCATGACTTGATGTGCCACAATAAAAAAATGAAATTGATAATGTGAATCATAGACTTTTTTTATATACTCGTATTTAGAAAGCAAACTAGCACACGAGCAAACCAACGACCGTCGCCAATTATAGTTAGTCGTAAAATCAGGGGGATTAACCAATATCTAAATGTTTTCGCTTCTTTGTAGAATCGCCAAACAAAACGTAGGGAAATGACATAGGGCTTATGTCACTCCCATATTACATTTTGTTTGGTGATTCTACAAAATTAAAAAAAAATTAGGTCTTGGCTAAGCCCACAGAAGAGTTACAAGTCGCTGCCGTCGTAATGGTTCAGTAATACTACTAGCGTCAGATCATCTCCGGCTTTTCTGTTTACAATAGATTGTCAGCTAAAAATTCAAAAGTACCGAGAATAGGCCTGATTTCCATAAAGAATCCTGAGATTTTTGCAGGTTGCATTAGGCAAGTTGGCCACCGGTAAACCCACTCACTGAACGAAACACAGCACAATGACGTTTCACGCTAGTTTTCTGTGGTCATCACTCCGGTCCAGCCCGCACATTCGTGCCGAAGCATGGCTCTCCCACGGCAAAATCCTATTAGTATAAAAATAATGAGAATGAAAATTGTAGTTAAATTGTGTGGCGTCTAATTGTTTGATGCGGCTTTAGTGGTCGTACAAAATCTATTAATTTTCAATTTGCGTTAACATATTGCGTCGAGTTGAATATGCCACAAACCACTGATTATTATGCACGTCAATAACTATCAAGGGTCAGTACATACTGAAACGTGATAAGACGAGATGCGATACGAAGGTGCAAAATGAAAACGCTAAGTGGTGTGAAGCTTGCCATACCAATTATTAGTTTTAAATGCATCGCTAAACTTTAAACTTTTACCTCGTTAAGGTCTGAACTGACCCTAAGACATACCAAGAGTCTATTCGAATCATGAATACTGTCATCAAGATCCATGCATAGTTTATACAGCTGATTTCCATCCACAATCGTAATACTACTGTTTTGCGCAAAAATATATCCCTTTTAGGTTTGTATTTCGCTCCGAGATTGTTATATCGATGTTTTTTTTGTTTGGTACTGGATTTGTTTTATACTGCGTAAATGATTATACCAGGGAATTCGATAGGTCATAACTCCTAATCATTTTAGCACGTGCTACCACTACGTATTTACGTAACGTATTATCAACCCACAGTCTACATTTAGGCATGTTTGCTTCATGAATTGGTAAAGGCCAAAGTTCAGAAAAATTTGGCGAGATAACAAAATTTTTGAAATCATAATATTATACGCTTGCGCTAAATATAAACTTTTGACCTTATTAACGATGACTTTGATCTAAGATTACATGTTGGCGTTACCTTAACCAATTTTACGCGTTATTGCTCCCAATAAAAGTATAACCGTGGTATTGCTGGTAACTACTGTAGCTCTCGCGTAGGAAGGTAGCAGGTTTCAATTTAAGTACCAACTCAAAAAATAAATCGGCAGGGCTATAATGTCAAGATCAACAAACAATCCGTCATAGCAAACTTAAAAAACTTTATTTTCCATAAAAATCGCTGAATCGTTAAAATTGCTTTCAATCCATACATACTAAAGGGAACATTGCGACTAGATTGCTATCGCATTGTTTTGTTGTTACATGATACGAATTTGCGATTTTAGAGCAATAATTGTGCAATTATTGCTATCGCGAGATACACAATGGTCCTGCGGAACCATATTTGGCAAAATTTAAAAAAATATATATTATACCTATGAAATTTTTACACCACGTCAGTCTGGCCCCGTGCTATTTACACAAAACTGGAAATTATCTTCTTTCATTAAGCTCTGGCTCTTGTTTCTTTCCTTCCTTCGGCTTTTTATTTTTTGGGCATAAGTTTTAAGTATAAGCCGACGGTGTATATTCACATAGCATGAATATCTATTTTAAAGAGTATTACTACTTTGTTTCAATCGTAATTTGCAAGTAACGCTTGTAATAAAATACTTTACAGTGGCAAGGTTAAGAATGGCATAAACTCAACATCAAAGCAATAGTATTTGTCCTTACGATAGCGACTACGTAATTTTGTATGGCAATTTTAGTTCCGCAAGTAACCACTAGAGGCGCGGTAAAATTTCGCCATACTAAAATTTTACTAAATTTATATGGAGTGTCGATACTAATACTTTAAACTTATGGTGAAGTCACTGGTTATAAATCCACTGTTTAAAATTTAAATACAACATAAACTTACTATTAAAATCAGTTATTATGAATTTACTATTCGAAGTGCCAATTTGTATTCTTACTTACGTTCGCTAAATATTTATACCACTTACAGTTAACTACCAAAGAATGGCTAAAATCTTTGCTGATACGAAATGTTATTAAATTGAGTGTTACGAGAGTATGGCTGTCTGTCTTTTCGCCCGTCTTCCCTTCACTCTTAAACTATTAAAGTGATTAGGATGAAATTAGGTATAGAAACAGGTTAAAACTCAAGCCAAGAAAATGCATAAAAATGTATTTTACTCTAAGAAACAATTTTCACCGCAAGTTGCAAGAATAATCACCTGTCATGCAACAAGTTGCTTAAAAACAAATAACGCCCGCATTAGCCAAACCCAATTGATTGATAAAGTACTTGTAAATATCATTAGTGGGAGCACTGGCAGGATTGGCAGGGCACTCGACATGTGACAATGGAGGTGTCGTCAGCGCAAATAGACTATATCCTGGAGGCAATTGGAGGGAATTGAGCCGAACTCAGCTCCAGACAATCGCGACTCTCCACAAAGGATTGACTTGTAAGTTTTCAAATGTTTTGCTGATATACACTGTTCTATGTCAAGATTTCAAGGCTCATTGTTATCTGTTTAGTTAGGAGTATTGATGGTATAAAAATATTTTTCGTTGTATGACTGCCAAACCATAATATAAAATGTAATAAACCGTTTTGGTTGTACAAAGCAAAATAAGATTTTAATCCACGTTACTTAATCGAAATTTAGTAATAAGTTTACTGCAATATTTTTTATTTTATGTTGTAAAGTTAAGCAACATTAAACATCAATTTTAATATTTTCCCCATTGTCTCTTATTACCTTTTTTTAACTGATTTTTGCGTTTTGAGAGAATAATATTCTGAAGGAAGCACTGAAAATTGTTGCATTAGTTCTCGGAGTATTAACATAATTCTCAATTATTAACATAACGTTGCACAAAAATATATTTACTTAAATAAATATGATACTATCAAAATAACAGAATGTTTATGTTTTAACATTTTTTACGTTTTTCTTCATTTTGATTTCATGATAACATACTGAATCAAATATAATATTTATGAAAAGGAACGAACTGCTTGTAAAAATTGTAATGGTTAAGCTTCGTTTATTGTATGTTCTATAGTAATATGCGTATTAATATAGTCTAGATTTTTATACACTTGATTTGGTTAAACCTTTATACAATCATGATTTCCAGAATTTAATAATGTTATTAATATTCGTAATCGACCCTCAACTTAAAGCATTTTATGAAAAAAACTCTTTGCCTTTCTTTGTAATAAATATATTTGCGGGAATACATTGTTTTTGTTGTATGTAAAGGTGATCGCAAAGTCAGCACCGCACGCGAGGCATTTCTTGATACTCTCGTGTATACGAGACACACCGTGTACAATGTGATCAATGTGAGAGGTTGACTTAGACATTGTCATAAAATACGACACGTACGGCGCGTATGGTCCTGGCAAATGTGCCTTTATATTTTTTTGCCTTTGTGTTTTATATCTGGTCGCACATTATACGAATTTCCTATTAAAAAAATTCGGACGCTCCGGCAGAACACACTCTGTTTATATATCTTGTCGTAGTTTCGGCATACTATCCGAAATTTCCTATAGGTTTTTCTATGGCATTTTAAAGCGCGTCAGAATTTTCTGATCAGAATTCGGATGATATGCGGCCGGGCTAAGACTGTTAAAAAATTACAGGTACACAAACATGGGAACAACCTGGCTGGGAGTGTTAGCGTGTATGTGTGTGTGCTACGCCATGCCACCGGATAAGGTCAGTTACTCTCATCTTTATGTTGTTAAAAACCTATTTGGAGGCGCTGCGAGGATCCCGATACAGGCTTATTAAGGTGTGCTTATCACGTTTGGGTTAGTGATGCGCAGTAGAGTATCGATAAAATGTATCTTAAACCGTTATTTCGCTCTAATGGTAGTGCATAATTGCTTTTGCAATTCGTTGCTTGCGACTACAAGATGTATAACAATGTCGGATCTGATGATGAATGATGATCTGTAAATAACATCTGTTTTAGTTTTTCTTTCTTTCTTTAATTTTAAACTTAGACTTGAACTTTTTTGCTATTGGCTCCACTAATATTTAAAAGTTAACTTTTTAGTATTATTTAAAGATGTTTGAGTTTGTACCCATACTTTATCCTAACATAATCCCTGGGTTTTAGTATATTTAGGATGTCATCATTCCTGACATCTTAGGTTCCATAAAATCTGTTTTTGTAACTTGTAAGTTTGATATAAGGTTATAAGCAATCAAATCAAATTGACTGGAGCGATCTATAGTTATAATAATAATAGGTCGGTATGACCGCAACCTGCGACTGCGCATGTACGGTCAATACTCGACGACATCCGCCTCTCCACGGTCACTTCCAACAATGTCTCCAATGTATTATTACAATCCAATGTATAGTACAATTATTGTACAATTAGAGAAGTAGAAACAGATCGTGGATCCAAGTAATTTGGCCGGGTTATGTCAAACTCAGCCGACAGATCATGACTTACATGGAATTGACATATTCCGACAAAATGACGTAATTTTTATTGAAATAAAAAACGAATTGATTGCTGCCGAAACTTTGCCTTAAAAAAGTCGAAGAGATGTGATAAGGAGGGCAAAACTCCATACTTACATACAGAGAGTCCAATATACCCTTACCGATGTCCCCGATCCGCCGGGGATAAGTAAAGCATTTCCTATGTTAAAGAAAGCGTTCATAAAATAGGATAATTATATTGAAGCACAAGCAGTATTATTATTAACAAAGAATACGCATATATTATATCTCATTAAATTCATATCTAACAGTTTCTTGAAAATAGCAAATGACTTTATATAGTCAGTTAGTAATAGTTGTTTTTAATGCTTTGTGTGTTAGTTCCAAAAAACAAGGTCTATAAAATGAATGTGAGCGTTGTATCGTATTGTCATTGTTTTTTTTTCGCATAGCACATCCCTATTCTATAATACAGGATTACGGAAGCACGGAAATTACATTAAGAGCAGCTTTGTAATATTTTGTCGACGAATTTGGTTATGTATCACTTAATACGATGTATTTTAATAAAAAGGAACGTGTTTTTTGGAAAAAAATACCACAAACCATTTTCAGAAAGATCTTAAAAAGAAAATATTTCTGTTTTGAACATTTACATTTCAAGATAGGACAGATGCTTTTAATAAAATGTGCTCTTTTGTTGGAAAACAAAACCTTTTATTTTATTTGTCTATATAGCAAAGAACTCGTGTTTTCTAAAATTATGATTTGACAACGAATACAATCTGTATTTGATTTCATAGGATTAAGTGGAAGGGCAAAAATTAAGTTTACTATTTTCACTCCTCTCTATTTTCGAAGAATCGACATACACAGAACTCAATTTTCAAAACCCGAATTTTTTGGGTTTTTGCTAAATTAAATCCGGGTACCCGGATTTTTTGAGCTTTTTCGTTTTTTTGTTAATTTGATATAAAAAATACTTAAAAACTTTTAATTTACAAAAAAAATAATAATCTCTTACTACCGAATTTCTTTAAATAAAAGTTTTTTTGAAGCATCTAAGTAACAAAGTATCGTAAAAGAAAAAAAACCTGAAAAGCTCAAAAAATCCGGGTTTCCATTTTTAAATATATATAATAAATTTCCATTTTTAGATATTTGAATTTGAATCAGGCTATGACCAATCGGAGCGGGAAAGCTTGGACATTTTCACGCAGACATAGACGCTGGCAATAACTAGTATTCAATGTATATCCCTTGATTATTGTTGAGTTTTCCTTATTTCTAGATGCGAACCCTCCACATCATTAAGACACGAAGTATAGACCTGAACAATGCTCACGGATTGGCCATGGAAAGCCGACTGGAGAAGTCGGTGGAGCCCACTGGGTACAAGCTGGCCCTAGAACCTTACCTAGAAGATGGCATGTTCAAGGGACGCATCGAGATCAATATAACTATTCTAGAAGAAACCGAGTCTATAAACGTTCACTGCGCCCACGAAATTGAGATCCTGGAATCGGAGGTTTTGCACCGTTTGGCAACTGAGTATGTAGTTTCGTATGATGTTATATCAAAAGTAGATTGTTTGCATCGAAAACGAAAGTGCTGAACCCATTTTGATTAGCTTTAACATGTCACGATGTGCCGAGATTATAGATAGAGGGGTACAGAAGTATACCAATAATAATTTTAGTGTACACAAAATTTTTGGACACAATAGTTTAGAATCAAAATGTACAGAATGGAATGCTTTGAACGTTCCTCGAAACTAACTAAAAAATATCTGGTAATATCTTTTTTCAGTTAGCAAACATGTCTGTGTAACGTGCTTAATTCAATTTTTCAGTTTTTTTTCAGTTAGCAAACATGTCTGTGTAACGTGCATAATTTAAATAATTTTTTTAAAAGAGATATTTCAGCATAACTCATTATTCCTTAAAATTTTGTCAATCAGGAAGGAATTCAAATCTGCACCTGTTTCGTCCGTGAGTTCTGATCCTAAGAAGCCCATCCTCACTCTCCGCCTGAAAGAAGCTATTACCAAGTCGTCCGTCGGTCTATTGAAGTTCTACTTCAAAGGGAATATGGAAACGGCGAGTACAGAGGCGTTCTTTAAAACTACCTACATGACCGAGCAGGAAGTCGAAAGGTAACTCATGAGATAACTTTGAATCTAACTCAAAGTATGAAGTTCTTATTTTAAAATTTTTACTTTATTCTAGTACTATCGGTAATTTAATGTCTGGTTTACACGTATTAAGAAGATAAGTAGTTAAATAAATTTTATATCGAAAACGTTCCATAAAATTCCCAGGCCCAACTTCCCTAATCCCATATCCCTTTTCCCTTATAAAGGCCGGCAGCGCACTTGCGACTCTTCGAATGTCGCGAGTGTCCATGGGCGACGGCAGATGCTTTCCATCAGGTAACCCGTCTGCTCGCTTGCCCCCGTAATGTCATAAAAAAATCAGATCTTAAAATGTAGCCTCCAAATCATGCACGATGTTATTATTTGCCAAGGTTGATTATCGTTATTATTATACTAGCAACACTTTATTTTTTGACATCACCGTCTACTCTTCATTGAAATTATTCTATCATTCTAGCTTATCTAGGAATCTATGCAAAAAGTCGGACCCAACAATCAAGAGAATATAAAGAAAGACAACTTCATATTATAACCATTTGTAATGTTCATTTTCACACTTACCTGGTGATATCGTCCGTAAATAACAGGTATAATATCCCGCCCTGCATTACTGCGCCGCCCAAGGCACCGAGTATGTGATAATTAAACGCCGGCACAGAGGCTCGCATATCTAATAACCAATTTGAGTCTAGCCCCTGCAATATATTGTTTACGGCTTGTTTTAACATATTTCACAACACGATACTTGGAAATCTCTTTGATTTTAAGCTTCATGATCGTATGTGAAGTAGTGGAAATCTACCAACGTAATAACATTATTTCTTTTCGATAAACCCGGCGTTCGTTGCCACCGGATAAAAAATACCACATGAGTAATAAAAATACTAGATTTTTTTTCTGCGTCATCTAGTAACTTCCTGTTTTAAGTACCTTTCTAGTTTCTACATAGAAACGAGAAACCCACTCCCCGCGCGGGTGGCAGTTAACGACACGCACATGGACGCCACGGGCATGTTAAGAGAAAAATGGATAAAAAATCTAAAAATTTTCTATAAGACTCTTATTTTATAAGAAGTCTATTTTTTTGATTTGATCTCATTTTGCATCAATCTTTTGCTTAAGTCTTTGAACTTAATGTGAAAAAACGTTTCATACATTTTTGGGCCATTTGACATATTGGCCGGCCAGACAAAAAAGTATAGTATTGGAATAGAATTAATAAAAAAATAGATAATCTTTATAATTTCGTACTATCGGACCCTCGGATCTGTGTGCCCAAAAACGACGTCACAAGACTTTAAAAAATGAATTTCATCAGATTACCAATAAGCACTTCCTGGTAGAAAATGGGTATGGAAAAACTCTACTTTGCCACAAATATGTTAGAAAAAAGAAGTAAATTCTATGGCCTCAAGAAAAATTTACTTAAAATAGCGCTTCCACTGTGGTGATAAATGTCGTTTGTGGTGGAGTCAAATGACCGGAGGCACAATGTACCTGGATGTTATCGTTTTGTGTATTATATTATATGTCAATGGTCCAGAATGAATGAAGTCCTTTATAAAAAAGTTCTCAATTTTTCAAAGAAAAATAGACAAATACATTGTTTAACTAAAATGTCATAAGTGGCATTTAAACCGTCGCTTCCTAACCGATCGGCGCTTTATTTAGGTAACATAACCACTGAGCTACGTTGCTAATAATCAACGGGTCGAATTAATCAATCTGTTATTTTTATTTTATTACCAAAATAAAAAAAAAAACGTGTTTGTTATACTAGAGCTACTCTTAAATATTTAATTTATTTTGTTTTTAGTATTTGTTGTTATAGCGG
>JAOTAV010055282.1:0-15566 GCA_026546445.1 Cyclargus thomasi
AGCAGGTGAGATGAAGGTTCTGGAAGGTGATTCCACCACTGTGGATAGATACTTATTATTGCTATTTAGGACGCAGCTTTAAAAAATGTTCTTCCTTTTCAGGCGTTAGTTCTAGTTACGACTGGTTAAAGAAGATGCCAGGATATTCGGGTGTTTTATTCCAGTCTTTTTTTGTACTTTTCTGTGTTTATTTAAATTTCGTGCTTTATTGTAGGTATATTTAGGTTGCAATTATTCTCAATGTTTGTGACAAGCCACGGGGATCATTGTTCTGAGTATCTATCATCGTACATTTATCTGGGATAAAAAGTATCCTATGTCCTTCCCCAGGAGTCAAAGTAAGACAGACAGACACACTTTCGCATTTATAATATTAGTACGGAAGCTCAATTCGCCGTAACATGACACAATACTTCATATAAAATGTCCAAATTTGTAATAGATGCCATGCCAAGTTATTTTGAACAGATTAAAGTTGCAACGTTGTTTATTTTGCATGTGTTCTGTAAATCGTCTAGCTTGGATCATACGATCCTCGGTTTCAGTCCTACTTTTCTACTGAATCTTACGCCATTTGTCCGCCACTACCAATGCAACTGTATGACACCACACAAAATGAAACCTGTCCCCTAGGTTTCATTTTCCCTTACGCTGCTAATGACGGCGACGACATGGACATGGATACCTAGTAGTAGACCTAGTAGCCTAGATCACGAAGTTGCATTTCATCGGTTCAAAATAATGTTGATTTTTTATGTTATTTAGGAGGCAAGCGAGCAGACGGGTTACCTGCAGAAAGCAACTGCCGTCGTCCATGGTTGTTGTTGTTTGCAAAGTTGGGCCACCGGTAAACTCACTCACTGAACGAAACACAGCACAATGCCGTTTCACGCCAGTTTCCTGTGTCCTCGGTTGATGGTGGTGTTGGACAAACGCCTTAGTCTCTATTCCCATTACCGACGTTTTTTTCGCACGCTTCAATCGCGGATCGAAAGGAAAAATTTCTTTAAGTATTTATAAACAACTTTCTTTATGATAAAGTAACGAATATTATTATTATTAACATCACGCAAAGGTGATTAAGTAATGCATTTTCAATCTTACGCCATGAACTGAAGGTGCATTTTAGATATAAATGTTGTAAGTGGTCGTGTTTGACAAACCGTTTGTCAAACACGTCCTTGATGCACTCCAAATTGTATCCTCAGTTCATGCCGTAAGATTGAACTGAGGGTGCATCTTAGATATTAATGTTGTAAATGGTGTCCATCGAGTTTAGCTATTTTCTATCGTCTACCATGAACTGAGGGTGCAATTTGGATTGCATCAAAGTTCACATTTGCGTGATGTTTGTTCCCACCGTGTAGAATCTCTATAAGCTATATATTCTATACTTACCACACCCTACTAGTTTCAACTGTTTACTGAATCGACGCAGTATGAACGGAAACGACAAATCAGATTACAGTTCGGTGAGAAGTTAATTTAAAATGAACCTGTTATAGCACTTTGTACATTGACGTCAAACAAGACCGATTGTTATGTGTGTTTTGATCAACAATTGCTATTCCAAAATATGATTGTTGGCGGCGTTTTTAATTCTGTTTCCAAATGCCCATGTACGTGTTATAAATTCAAAACAAATTTTTTGACGTCCAATCAAATCATAATATCCATACCTCCACACTCGTATCAGAAATGGGAAAGTGTGTTTGTTTATTTGTTCTCCTGTAGCAAACAACAAACTTGATTTTTGGTATAGACTTCGTTGTAAAGACGGAGATTAACATAGGTAACTTTTGGTCTTGCAACAAGCTAAATATCCAAAAACAGAAAACCCGACTGCAAGAACCATTGCAATTTAAACATCAAGTTATGTTTATTTCTAGAATAACTATTTAAAGCCCTTCATTTTGATACCCTACTCGACCTTAATGGGCGGAAAAAATTTTTGGAACCTTACAATTTTGACTTAAAAATCCGCCATATTGATTTTTTGTTTTTTAATGTAGCCAGCGTTACTTTTACAGTTCTTTGCAATATATACAATCCTACAAATTCTTAAAGGCCGGAATTCTTTAAAATTTTATTTCTGACAATTGCTTGTTACCTTACGACCCTGCAAAATTATCCTAATAGGTCTAGCAGTTTAATTTTTATACCTCAAACATACTTTTGTAAAAAAAAAACGCGTATCCGCACGCAAAATTTAGCCTTATAGATAGCCAAAACGTGAATCGTATCAGTTTTGAATCCGCGCTGAATACAAACCAGAAAGAAATTCGTTTGTTTGTTCCGTTCCATTTCCCCGAGCAATCTGCTTTTCCTCCTCAGTGTACTTACAGTATTTATGTTAACGTAATTAATACAAAACATAAACACAACTTTGTTGCCATTTCATATGTATTCCCTCATTTTGTGATGCGATTGTGTTATGCTTTACGAGTAGGACTTTTTATTATTTGTGAAAGTTGTGGTAACATAAAATGCTAAGGTTTTGTAATGGAATTACGATTATGATACGGTTTAGTACTGTCTAACAACCGGCCAATTCAGACAGACAGACTAAAATCGGACAAACAACGGTATTTTATTTATAGTACCTAGTTCCCGTTTCCATGCTTTGGGTATAGTGCCCTAAAAATGAAAAGTATTTATGAGAGATTTTGTATGGAACACTTGAGCATTTACTAAAAAGTTATTGTAATTCGTCATCATCATAAAATACATATTAGTAGAAACATTATTTTAATTTTAAAGTAAAATGTGCGTGCGCTACTCGTCTCAAAAACGACGTAAAGTCATCACCGGAAAGTTACAGTAGGTAAAGGTTTTAAGAAAGTTTTTGACATATTTCAATTTCATATGTTTGATGTAATGTTGTATTAAACATGTTTGTAATATGCGTGTAATATTTCACAAGCCGTCCAAGTAAAGCTCAGGATGTGTTAACGGACGTCTTCCGTCCTGCCGCCTGTAAACTTTTATGATTTTCCTTTCACGGCTTACAACATTCATCTTATTTAGAAATGAGATTATATCTGTTATTCATAAAGATTGCTTCGCTTTTTTGAACATAATATACAATGTGATAAACGTCGAAGCCACATTATACTTAAACCACAGAGCCAATTTTGATGAAATTGGGTATGGAGTTAATCTATACTAATATTATAAAGTGGAAACGTTTGTATTTTTGTATGTTTGTATTGAAAAGACTCAAAAATTAATGGATTTCAAAATTTTTCTACCATTACTTAGAGGGATTCTTCCGAATCCGGCTAGACTATATTTTATCCCGGAAAATAGATAGGATTTTTCGTTGTAGTGAAAATTGTGGAGTAAGTCGTCGAAAAAACGTTGACGATTCTCGCGAACGCTGCCTAAATGTTTAAAGATAAAAAAGTCTACGATAGTATAAGCTCAACATTTATATTTTAGTCATTATAACCACTTTTCCATACAATAAAAGTAATTAAAATTGTTGCCTATGTTTATTGATCATATTATTATAGTCAAATACTAATTCTTATCCAAATAAACTATTTATTAAGCAAGATTGTTTCTATAGCTATAAATAACTTTTTATTATATTCTATTCGGACAATCCATTCAAAAGATATTACGAATTTAAAATTGTAATTTGTATTAAAATGAATGATCGCCGCCGGCCGATATGTGTCGTACGCTCGCACGGCGAAACCACAGATGCACCACAACCATCTATGAGTCAGGGCATAAATGTCCACCCGTGCGAAACCGGGGCAGGTCGCTAGTATGTTATATTCCACATCTTATCTTTAAAATCTGAAAGTCCCGAAATGTTAAAGACAAAGAAAAGTTGCCAGAATGATATTAAATTAAAGTGTTCAAAGATAATTAATGTGTACCTTTTTCAATTTAAAATGCTTTGATCGTTCTTTTAATTATGCTTTGATTCGCCCCATTTTGGTATAAAGACGGAGCCCTACTCTATCAACATCATTTCACATATTTTGTTACAGTAGGACGCAGCATTCCGATTCGTTCGAGTCTTTCCGTAGAACGGCCCTTAAAACTCTTCTCGTTTTACGAGTCACTATGGACGACTGTATATTTTTATCTATCTTCCATCATCTAAATAAACAGCAAAATCAGCAATCGGGATAAAGTTATTTGGGCTAATAAGTTTGCTCCTAAGGCATAACCGCCGAAGGCAAATAAATCATTATCCTATCGAGGAAGCGAACTTTGAATTATTTTGCTAGTTATTTCGTATTGCCCGAAGTCGCCTTAAGTTGCCCCGAGTTGCTTCAAGTTGCCCGGAGCGAAATCACGCGGATGGAACTCAATTTATCTATGACTTACCAAAGTTGTGTCTCAGCGAAAAGGAAAGATGGAAAACTTGATGTTTTCGTAATACTAGGTTCATAAATTCTTGTTATTATAGGCATATCATGTGAGGGCATAAAATGTTAAGCCTCAACGTCACTGATTACCTTAATATACTTGTAACTTAGTAAATTAACTCCGACCTAGAGAAGAGCATAGAGCTAAAGGGTTAAATAAACCATTATATGGGAAAATAGCAAAAGTCGACGTCAATACTCCTAGAAAGTTTTATTAGTAAAAGAACATATATACGGTCGAATATAATGAAAAACCTCCTCCTTTTTTTGGAAGTGACTTAAAAAGTTTCCAGGAAGATTTTAGTTTTATTAACTAAAATCGGGATCTTAGGTTTTAAACACTTTAGGGTGTGAATGTGCCTCGTATCGTATCGTATCGTCTCGTAGTTCGTAGTAAAAATAGTGGCGCTGAAAGCAAAAACTAATACACCCTTAAATTCCCATTACATATTTTTGTGACATGACCCTTTATAGATTACCTAAAAAGCGACCATTAAAACTAAAAAAAAAAGTATTTAATAAGACTATCATTGTTTTTTTTTTTATTCTAACGGATTTTAAAAGAAAGGTAGTAAAAAAGGACTCTACTATTACCGAGGCCGCAATGATTTTAAACGTCTCCATTAAATGGCAATTAAGTTGCAGTTTCTTGTGCATCTGAAACGAGCTTCGGAGGCGATCTAAACGAGTGCGTACTGGCACGGAAAGTGACGTCACGCCGTTGTGTAGTTTCACGGCACAGGAGCTCAGATAATGAGCGACCTTTGTAGGGACACTTGATACCTTAAGGGCTTCAGCACACTAGAACTAGTAGTGTTGACAAAAAAAGCATTAGCATTGATCATTAATTGCTAAATAAACATTAGCATTAATTAAATTAATCGCACCTGCTAAAAATGTGAATGCTAATATCGTGCAATTTTAATCTTCGATCATGAAAATTCACGTCTGCGCTGCGCGATGCTAACAACTATAACTCTAAATTATTTAATTCGCTACGAATTGAAAATCAATTTTAGCAAAAAGCAAAACTTTTAATTTTAGGTAATAGCATAAAAAATAATTTTAGCCGATAGCACAGCACTATGATGAAAAATAAAAAAAATAGCATTAAGAAATTAACATAAATTAGCATTAATTCCCATTACTAAGTAATAGAATAAACATAACGATTAGTATGCCGATCCCAAACATCGGCGCGGGTAGGGCTTGGACACCTTCGATATGGTTCCAAGCCAGCCAAAAAATTCGGTGGCATTTCTCTAAATGCATCTAATGTCAGCCCGACACCTCTGTATCGAGCTGACATTGCTGCTCATGCTATTTACTAAAATGTTAGCTATATTTACCCGTTTGCGCCAGAAGGAGGGTTATGTTTTTTTTGAGAGTATGTAATATGCATACAGTATGTATGTAGAATTGTTTGGTACGCCCTGCATCTGCAGCCTAAATGGCGTAATGAATTTTAACGTATAAGGTATCGTTATATTTGTATTGATAGCGCAAGTGAGACTAAGTATATAAAAAAAAATCCGCCTATTTCGGTCGAGTAGGGTATAAATATAAAGGGCTTTAAATAGCCATTCTATTAAATATATAAATAGCTTGATGTGTAAATTGCAATGGGTCCTGCAGTAAGGTTTTCTGGTTTTGAACATTTAGCTTGTTTCTAACACCTATTCCCATCATCTCTTGTGCGAATGAAGAAATTTGAATTTGAAGATTTGGAGGACATTTTGGATTGATACTTGGAATCCTTGTGTTCCTGCCAACCCTGCAGGCTACATCGTACCGAAAATCGCTAGTACAGTTTTTTTTTTACAAAGACGATAAACAATAATAATCAATTTCAATGATAAAAGAACGCAACGAAACACGAAAATCTCCATTCGAACAAAAAGTCGGCAAAAATACAGATGAATTTGAAGATATAAGATTTCAGACGAAAATTGTTGATCTTAATTTCCCCAACATGATTACAAAGTTTCCTACGAAAATAATGAGAAATCTTGTTTACTTCACTTTCTTTTATAAGATTTTATACTGAGATGACCATTGGAAAACGCTTTATCACTTGCCCTTATTTGAATTTTTATAATTGTCATAGAATGTAGAGTGATTGAAAATGAAAATGATGTAGGCACCTTACAAAACAAAATGATGATATGAATGTTAAAGACTTCGATCATATATTAATAAGATGCACAGATTTCTTCGTAATTGAATAAAATGATGGTACCAAGACTATTTGACACAAAACAACTTAAATCAAAATCAAGTATATTGAAAAATAAAATTTAATTGAGTTGTAGCTTACAATCTCTAAATTAATAATAATCTTTAAATAATAATCTTTAAATCGCGGTCTCGGAGCGACTAGAAGCGGAACAAGGCAAACTGTCAATTTGTGCGCGGCTTAGCCGGTGCCACTTTCTAGACGGCGACTGTGAATCTTCATAATATTTGATCGAAGGTTAAAGAGCAATTTTATGTGATTTGTTGTGCGAACGCACCAACGTTATGAATTCGACAAAAGAAATGCAAAAAGTCGTTATTCTTTTTTTTTGTTTATATGTTTTTTAAACTTTTCCCACCGAAAGAGTGTCCGCTATGTTTGATTTTTCATAACTAATAATACGAGAAACACACCCGGTGAAATCAATAAACACATAGAGGAATAAGATTGGTCTATGGTATATCTTACATTTGCAGAAACAATAATTATAACTAACGGGTATAGTTCGTTTGGTACTTCATATAATTGTATTAAACTAGAAACACTAACACCTTCGTTATCGCGAGGGACATGGCGAGGGGACCGACATACAAGTTATTTAATTAAACTAGCTCTAAATAATATCAAGGCCATTTCCACCATCAGTGTTAAACACCTATAAAGCTTAGTTAAAGTTAAATTGGTGCGAAATAATTTTATAGGACCAATATCGCCAACTCGTGTTGTCGATAGATCTGAAAATGTATTTTTGAACACCTTCAAAGAGAGATATCGAACAACTTTAATATTGACAGGCAAGGATATAAAGGAAAAATATTTTTATACACAAAAAAAAATCTAGTCTAGTCCATCCCATTGAACGTAGTCTATACATATTATAATAAAATGTTAAAATTGGCGTGTCTGTACAATTTATATTCTTTACAAACTAATTAATGTGGGGGGCTTAGGAACAGTAATAGAACACAAATAGACAAAAAAAATTGTCTGATTGTCTGTTTGTACGCGCTTATCTCCGGAACTACTGAACAGATTCGAATAAATATTTTCTTATTTAATAGCTATTAAGTCTAGACAACACATAGGATACTTTTTATTTTGGTAAAATGTACGGTTCCGTTGATAAACAAATTTTCGCGCAACGAAGTTGCTCGCATCGACTAATATAATAATTATTATTTAATGCATATAAAATATTATACAGTAAGCTTAACCTTTGAAATTTCCATACTAAAATTAGAGGTACATTTTTGATTAAATACCAGAAAAAAATTATGTAATATTTTATGCTTAACACTTGTGTGGTTTAATCGACGATTAATAAATCGTACCACCGGACCGCGAACCTAACTGAAATAAAAGATTTCAAGTAGCTCCAGTATACAGAAAGGAACCTATTTACGTAATATATGGTCACCCTACCTGCCGCCTCGACCTAAAAACAGTCCAGTTTATCTCGAGGGAGGGGAATAAAATACCCATGTTTGTTTATCTGTCTGTGGCACAGATTACTAAATTACATTGTTAGTGCGTTTAACTAATTGAGGTTTACGTAGCATATTGTTTTTCAGACTGCGCTACATTCAAATGATAAAGTACAGATGAAAATAGTCTAATACTATTTTCCTTATTAACTCCGACCCGAAATGAGGGGTGGTAAAGGTACGAGAGTAAAAGTTTAATAAAAAAGGGTACTTACTTTTTAGCTGCCTTCACTTGCTTTTAATGAATTATCATTGATATCTGAAACAAAACGAAAAAATTGTTTGAATATTTAAAAAACCTAGTAAATTCTGTTACTTGCACCTTTCAGACTAAAAATAAACTAGCGAAATAACGCAGGTTTATGATATGTCTCGCGAGATTAAATGCTGGGCTTTCCAAAGTATTCCGTGACTGTGACAGTTTATTCCTATGAAATTTTACGGTTAAGGATACATGTGATGCTCAGTTCGTTTATTTATCTTTACAGTTTTACATCTTAACTCATAGATGGCGTTAGTAGTACGATATAATTTTTATAATTATAATCGATAATATTATTACTATTCTATTTTTAAACACATCTAGACATACACAAATTACTAAGCTAAGGCCCAAGCTGTACGAGGAGTGGGACATAAAAAAGAATTCGCTTAATGTTGAAAAAAATAACAATAAAATAGCCATTACTCTTCCACCGCTATATTTTTAAAATATTAAGTGTGGATTGTGTTGTTGAATTGTCAAAATGAAACTTTATAAATAATCCTGATTTTACAACATATTTTGATTTTGAGTTTCTATTGGTCGTAGCGTGATGTTATATAGCCTATACTGCCGTCCTCAAGCTTAAATGCCGTGAACTAACATCTGGAGGGCAATTCTCAGGATGTGAGTAAAAGTTCATACTCGAATAAAATATCGAATGTGAACTTTTTACGAACGAAACACAGTTTGTTGTATTCTCAGCGCTTCACACTCTAAATATTTCATCCTTTTCACGAAATATTTAACAGGATGTGAGATCCTGAGAATGCCCCCGCTGGTCGATTTTGACATTTTGATTCCATCATAATCAGAAAGAAAAGCTCTATCGACGTGTATTAGCAAAATTTTTGTAGCTCTTATAGTCATCAAGTTATTACATTGTATATTGCCGTTATGGAGTACCAAACCCAAAATTGCTGGGTTTTTTGCGCATAACTCGAAAAGTAGTATAGCCTTTCTCTATAAATGGACTAACCGACACAAAACATTCAATTCCGGCCAGTTGTTCCTGAAATGAGCACGTTTTAACAAATAAACAAACTTTTTGCTCTATATTATTAGTATAGATATATGAGTGGGCTATTTTTGAACCACCGCTTAGTTAAATGAGTAGACATTTTATCGACCTACTTAGACATCCCTAGACGTCTTTCCGTGTCCTTTTTGCGTTTAGATCAATTGTTCCCTGTCACGAGCACCCCGAGATGATCCAGATTGATGCGGTCCTGGCAGCGGGAATAAATTCCCCAGGAAATGCTCGGAAATTCCCGGGAAATTCCCCGGAAAAATTCCCAGGACGTGGATGTCCCGTTATTGCCAGGAGACGAGCTGACAACCTAAATGATGACGCCTCATCAAATACCGCTATAAAAGGTTGTAAATCAAACTAGTGGGGCCATAAATTTCGCGTTTTCGGGCTAAGCTTTTTGTTACGTTATAACGCGTAATAAAAGTGTTTATTATCTTTATATTTATATGCAAGTGGAAAATTTTGTACCCCTTTCTACGAAAGACGCGTAGATGTAAAGGCATGAAATGTCTCCCAGTTATAGTTGATATGAAGGAGGAGCGTGGAATACCAGTATTATTTTAAAATATGCTTTAATTTTGCATATTTTTATAAATGAAACACTACGCACGTTAATTGTAACGCAAATTGTAAGCATTGGCTTACACTACAATATTTTGACGTGACGGGATAATCATAATCATATTGGGGGCACATGAATGCACAGAACGAAATACTCTTTTGTTTATGGTTGAAGTCTGTGTTTTTTTAAATAAAATTTAATGGCCTGGTAAAGAGACCTTTATGCCAAATTAAAGTCTGTGGTTAGTATAGAATATATTTTTTATACCTCCTCTACACAATGGATTTTAAAATTTATGGTCGAATTTCGAGAGACTTCAAGTTTTATTCAATCGACGTAGGTTTACCTTCTCTATCTATATTGAAATTGTTTACCAAAATAATTTCTTAGTGGACGTCTTAGGCATTTTACGACATAGCATTTTTAATGACATTTAATGATATTTAGGGGGCAAGCGAGCAGACGGGTAACCTGATGGAAAGCAACTACCGTCGCCCATGAACACTTGCGACATCCAAAGAGTCGCAAGCGCGTTGTTGGCCTTTATGACGGAATAGGGGATGGGAATAGGAAAAGGGGATTAGGGAAGCTAGGCCACGGGTAAACTCACTCACTGAATGAAACACAACAACGCCGTCTCACGCCAGTTTACTGTGAGGCCATGGTATCATGGCTCCCTCACGACAATGAGGGTCCGTTTTATGTACTTGAGATCGAAAAATGTTTCGTGGGTACACGCCTCCACCCGAGTTTGAACCTGCACCCTCTCGAGTGCGAACCAAAGGTCTTACCCACTAGGCTACAGATGCTCAACGAATACTACTTACCTGTAGTACAATAGTAATACAATACCTTCAGTACAAGTGCCTACAATGAACGCACCTGTTTTCGTAAACGTACAGAGTACACTGTACGAACATTGTTTGTGAACACTCGTTCTATTTTCAAAACTGATTGGAAATTGATTTGTTGGTGCTCACGATCTAATCACGATATTTCGGTAAAATCTGTCACTCGTCCATAGATCTGCGTATCGTCGATAGATATGACATAATATAGAGGCTAGGGTAATTTAAACATTATAATGACTGTTATTTTTGAGTCATTTATAACTTTAATCAGTTATATGTCCCTAAATTTCTGTCTATAAAACACAATAACATGTTTTATAACCAAATTTTGAAACTTTCATTAATTTAGATGATATTTTATTCTTCCTAATATGTTAGTTTGTTATAATACGATAATATTATTGAACCTAACAAGTAACACTACACATTGTAACATCGATACTTCCATAAAAAATGATAACTTCCACACAGGTTTCGGTGACGGTGGCCGGTTTCATAGAAACCAGGAATGTTATGCAGGGGTAATTTTATAGTGTCCAAATGTGCAGTACACAGGAGCACCCTCTCTTCCTTTTACTCTAAGAACCCAGTGGGACGGATGACCGACACGACTGGCGGGAGATCAGACACAAGAGCGTTTTTTGCATGCCCATCCGACGCATGGATCATCTTACTTCATAGACAATCAGGTGATCAGCCTGCATTGTCCCAATCAAACTTTGAAATAACATGTTTCCAACACGGGAATCGAACCCACGACCTCCGGGTCAAAACACTAAAAGTATGTCTGTTTGTTGATCTGTCTGTCTATCACCTCTTCACGCCCAAACCTCTGGACCGATTGAAATTTCGTATGAAGATACTTGAGTCCCGAGAAACGACATATGATACTTTTTATCACAGAAAATGTACGGTTCCCGCGCGATGAACGAATTTTGGCGCAACGCAGTTGTTGACATCGTCTTGTCTTGTCACTGAACTTCTCTTAAACGACTGGACCGATTTTGATGAAATTTCTTGTGTGTGTTCAAGGGAATCTGAGAATGGTTTAGATCCACAAAATATCTCGGCAGGACGACGTCTGCGGGGTAAACTACTAGTATATAAAATTTCAATTGCATTTTATCATTTATGATATTAGTAGGGACTAATAAACTCAAAGCTATGTAATCATCAAGTCAGTGAGGCAGTCAATCATTAAGGTTCTGTCACATGTGTAAAGGGACGTATGTGCAATACACGATGAATCATCTCGCCATGTTAGCTGTCAAACTGCTGTCAAACGATTTTGGATTGCCATCCGGGAAGTGGTTTTTGATGTGGATAGCTCAATTACTGCGAAATAGGATGACCCTTTCATTGCTTGCAAGTATAACGAAAACAACTTATTTTATTATACCATCAAAATTTATTTACATTCAAATTACAACTATAACAAATTAAAATATACAAACTTAAAATAAATGTATAAAAACTATAAAAAGAAAACCTTTTCCAAATCGTCCCCACCAAGCAAACTAATATCATCAAAATAAAGTTGAAAATATATCAGGAAAAGAAATAAGGAAGGTCTTACGTTGTCAGGTGCGTTTGGCATAAAGTTAACATTCTGATCCTCGCTGCCACCGGCCGTGGCACATAAAAAATGTCACTTTATGAATAATTTAAGGAATATGTTTCTTTTTCTAATAACATAGGTCTAACTGCTCATCCCGCCGTTGCATTGTAGTGGCGTAGATCAGAATGAAACATATATCTCATTTCATAAAGTGGCGTTTTATTTGAGCTATTGCGTGTCACGGCTGCCTGTCGTGTTGATCGAAATTGTACCTTAACACCTAACGTTTGCCTTTGAATATAGATATAGAGCAAATGTATGAGAAGTAAGAATTTTATTTAGAATCGAAGTGTAAATAATTAATTTTGGGAACGTTGAAATGAACGACATTATTACATAATTTCCAGTTTCAATCAAATTAAATACGTTTTCATATTTTATGTCAAATTGTTGTTGTGTTCAGACTCGTAATACCGCTTAAAGCTGATAGTCCATTTATTTGGTAGATATAACTTTATTTGACAGATTTTATATGGAGAATCTGTCATAAAAGTTGTGGATAGCCTAATAGAAACTTTAACAGTAACCGGGGAAACAGGCCCTGAGTTAAGTAGCGATCTAACTTGCGCCATCGGCGAGTTTCGTTAAGTAAAATCGAGTTAAGTTGTAAGTTGTTAATTAAGCTAGCTTGAATAGAACGCAATCCTATTTTTTGACAAGTGAAGTGCGAAATGCCCCCTCTCGCGTATCCCGCACCCCGCCAACTTAACTCACCAGCGTGTAGACACCTGAGTTTAGTGCAGTTCATATTTAATTTATCAAAGAATTTAATGCAATAGGTATTTTAGTTTAGTTAAATGTTAACGTTAATATGTTAGTACTACAAGTAGCTGGGCAATTTACTAAATGACATATCTTGTTATCGAACCAGCTACTTATGATTACTTAACTCGTACCAACGTTTGAACGTCACTTAATAATATTTTCTTAACGAGCTACTGTACTTAATTTAATGTAAACCGGGCCTTAGGAACGAGATGGGCGTTGAATTACAGTTGTCAAAACTCACATCAAGTGTTTATGCTGCCTTTAGCCCTAATATACAACGTAAATTATTCAAATGTTTAATCTTAATCTGTGATATACCTACTGTGAATACTACTAATGGGGCGGTTTTTCATTTAGCTAAAAGTCCAACTCTAGCGAGTGTAAGTGGCTTTTTTTTAGCTTTTGAATTAAGAGAAAATTTAATCTTATCCAATTTACAGAAAAAGGCAATTTCATAATTTTTTACTTGATTGTAAAGAGAAATTGAAAATGTTTAGACTTTTTAAGCTAGCTCCTAACGATTTTCGTAGATAACTATGCTTTATTATTATTCATTTTAATTTTTATGTATTAAAAAACACTGAAATGATTTTAATGAAATTTGTCACCGAAAAAATGAATCGATTCCTGACAAACGTTTTATTTTTCCAAAGAGCTTCAAAAATCTATTCAATCATTAGAAATTTGTCAGAAAATAACAACGCGCTTTTATTCAGGGCGCTTCTTTTAATTTGTTGTAATTGTGACACCATTTCTTACAAAATTTTAAGAAAAAAAAAGTAGTTTCAGCTGTCACCGCCTCTAGTTTGCCAAGCTATAAATATAAAAAAAAATATATGTTTTTAAAGTAGCACGTATACGACGCTTAACTATACAGAAATTTAGCTGTAAAGGAACGTGTAAACGACGCTTAACTATATTGGGATTTTGCCTTTCAACGCCGCGCCGGTTCAAAAAGCTATGCATAGCAAGCAAGCTTATGCACTGAAATCAGCATACAGGGGCTATCTCGATAGAGATAGGAACTTGGGTAACAAAACAACACTCTCGCTACATTGGAACTTCAAATAAGTTAAAAATGTAAACTAGGTAGAGCATCCGTGGCCGAGTTTAGCGGGTACTGCCATCACCGCCAACGATATTATATGAGACAGTGTTCAGTTAATGAATTATTAATTCGTCGATATGCAAAAAACGCCATCTAACGGCGAGCAGCGTAAGAAGCACAAAGAGGTGAAAAGACGTCTTCGCAGCACCGGCACCAGGGCGAGTTTCACTCCGTTATTTCTTCCTCTTTTTTAATCGTCTCTGTATTCAGTTTTTTTGCATTCCCTCGATTTTTTGTAACAAATAAAATAAACGTTAGTCATTAAAAATAATAAAGAAAATAATTGAAGAGTTCCTTAGTAACTTCATTTAACAATAAGGAACAGACAGATAAAAATCCCACTGTACGACACAGGTTTCATTATCTTAGCGACATTGCTCTATGCTATCTAGTCGAAATAATACCGTTGACAGTGACGATGCGATGGACAAGCGGCGCAACCTTTTGGTTTGTACTCGAGATAGCTTAGGTCCTAATATTACGACTACTGACGCATCAATTTTGCTGTCAACATCTACCCTTTCTGCAGACTTAGCATGGCAACCGAGAATTACAAAAGAATAGACAAGCTGAGAGATATTTGGGATAAACTGACAGATTTTCTTTTTGCGTCTGCCAATTTGTCTATCCTGTCGTAGAGAGAAACACTTTCTAGGTCGCCATGCTAAGCCTGCGTACCGTATCTCAAAATCCCCAAATAGCATATTAATGTGGTCGTGCAACAGCCAAATATTCACCGAATCCCAAACCAATACTAAAATAATATAATTTTAATATCCCAAGGGACCCCAAAAGCAATTTGTCGAAGTTGAATTTATGCTTACAGTCAATACTTAATTTGGACGAGTGTTCGGCGGCGAAAGTTCTGGAACTTTTGATTTTGCATACTACTGGGAGTGACAGCCGAGTTCGACGAACCCCGAAATTATCACGATTGTTATCAACTATCGCCAGTGACATCAGATATTGGTCTAAAGTTGAAAATTACGAACTCCCGATAGTAATTTTGGGATAAACTTTTCGCTTACGAAATTAAAGGTTTGAATAAGTTTTGGTATTTTTTTTTTATAAAATTAAGGAGTAACCGAACACACGGGCTGACGTGAAGCAACTCGCAAGAACGCCGAACACGGAAGAGGCGTAAGTGCGGCTAAATAGGAGATAGGCTATTTGAAATATTGGGAAAAGGGAAGGAGGTAGGGAGAGTAGTAGCATTTTTCTATATATATATATATATATATATATATAATGCAAAT